>JASTWL010000853.1:0-72554 GCA_035220575.1 Temnothorax rugatulus | reverse complement strand
CTATAACGATTTGAATAACAGCGACGAGAGTGCTTTCATGTTATCGAAGTACCAATACGTATTGAAATTGATGAGAAAGATCAGAAAAAAAGTGTAATATGCAAAACTCTCGTACTTCTTCGACGAAATACTGTAGACCGATAAAATTCGATTTCGTCAAGGAATCTAAAGAAAAAATCAAATTTGAAATGGAGATAATATATTTAAACAAATTGAATCTCTTAATATCAACAAAATTGTTATATGTGGAAAGATCATTCTTGTGGGTCACACATTAATTTGTACGATGGTAGATGGTAAAATAGTGCAGGTGATAACGAATACATCATCTGCTAGTGTATGTGTTGTGTGCAAGGCTACACCATCAGAAATGAACAAGTTAGACCTGCTGTTGAAAAAGGCAGTCGATTTATCCGCGCATCAATTTGGATTGCAGAATTTGCATTGTTGGATAAGGTTCATGGAATGTATCCTACATGTATCATACAGATTATCTTTTAAGAAATGGATAGCAAGAGAAAAGGAAGACAAAGAATCACTTGAAAAAAATAAGAAACGAATACAAGATGATATCCGTAGAGAGTTGGGTCTGCTAGTCGATTCTGTGAAACAAGGTAGTGGGTCAACCAATGACGGGAATACAGCTTGAAAGTTTTTCCGCAATTATGAGATAATAGCAAGAATAACTGGTTTTGATGAGGAAAATTTGAGAAGATTGTACGTCATTCTTCAAATATTGTCATCTGGAAAAGAAATGATACAACGAAATTAAGGAGTTTTCATTCGAAACTGCAAGACAATACGTCGAAAATATAGCTGGTATTATATGCCAGCTTCTATGCATAAGGTTCTCATCCATGGAGCTGATATTGGACTCACTTGTGATTCCAAGTGGACATTTATCAGAAGATGCTCAAGAAGCGAGGAGGATAAGGATATAAAAAGAGGAAGAGAGGAGAGAACTCGAAAAACCTCTCGATTGGATACGAATGAGGATCTTATGCATTTTCTTTTAGTTTCATCGGACCCTTACATTTCGAGCCTGAGAAAAGAAATAACGAAGAAGGATCTGGACTTGCTTCCAGAAGCTACTGAGCTGATACAATCATAATAAATTATATGAGAATGAAATGATAAAAATAACTGAATCACCCATCCACCCATCTATCCATCCATCCATTTATCCATCCATCAAAATTATGATAATAATTTTCAACGTAATAATTTACGTAATAACAAATAAAAAATAAAAATTAAAAAAATTAAAAAATATAAATAAAATATAAAAAAAAAAAAAAATACAAAATATAGAATAAAAAAGTGTGCAAGTAGAAACTTGCATATTGTTTCCTCATAGTTTTTAAGATTTTTCGACATTTTTGAACATTCTAAACCTATTTCCATCAAAATCTCGAAAAATTTTTTGCCATATTGAACTTCGAATTTCGTTAAATTTGAGGCATTTCCTTGTTCAATTAATCACATAACCTTAATATACTGATTTGCATAGAAATATAATGTCATTACTCAGAAGGGTCGAAGACTTAACTGAAGAATCCGAGTTTTTGCACGTAATTGTAAATAAACAAAATACAACAACATTTTTTTCAAAAATCTGGCCAGAGTATTTTGTGGAAAATTCAATTAGCTGTATTTAAAAAAAAAAACGTCATGATTGGTCCATTTTTGCGCCTTCCACGTTAAAATGAACAAAAAAGTCACTTTTGCCCACTGTGCGCCGGGTGTTCAACGGTATCGCTCGATACTAATTTTGGCGAACCGATACGAATCCAGTCTTCTTACCGATTACCGTAATATCTGATCCGGTATCGTATTGTAGTGTCACTGTTTTGCCGAGTAGTGACGTCTCACAGTGCGGCCGAAGCCCGCATTGTGCGGCCAAAAGTCGAAAAATAAAGTTTCTAGTGGGGAATTTGAACTGTTGGATTGGCTAGAGAAATATCCCAAGGGTCAAAATCCGTTAGTATTAGGGTCAGATCCCTTATAATTGTTTTAAAAAATAATACAAAGGCGACCTTCGCTCGAGCAACATCTGGCGCGCACGCAGAGGAAAAAAAGCAAGCTTGTGTTTGAAGAGTTATAAAATTTCGTAGAGTTTACCGATTTAACTTTAACAAAATGGAATCAACTCGTGAAAGTAAGTAGAATATAATTGTGTTTATTAGAATACTCAATAATTTTATAGAAAATAGTATAAGGTAATAAACTTTTACGTTATTGTACGTTATTAAACTAAAAGAAATTTAGTTTTGAGAGAAAAAAGTTTAATTATGCGCAAAATTCTGTCATCTAACTATTGGACATGAAAGGTGAAACTATTATCTAGAAAATAAATTCATGCCTTTAATGAATTAAGTATAAGATTATATATGCTGCAAAGAAGTTTAAGGAACAATAAAAGGAAACTAAATAAATAAAAAATCAAAACAATAATTCAAAATTGCCTTTTTGTGCCTAACGAGTTTTTATGCAGCTTTTTGTAAAAAAGAAACAGAAAATGTTATTTTGGCGTAACTAAAGAGGTATAAATAATTTTTTCGTCCACTTGGATAATTGTTTCAACTTTTTTTGAATGTATATGATGTATATGTAAGGTGATTAGAATTATACATAAAGGTATTATGTACTGAATAAAACAAAATTTTGCATTTGATCCGTACATTTCCAGTTGCCGAAAGTTGCCTGTTAAACCGCTCAAATCTTTGTCCACAGAAACTATTAATTTATTATCACCTCCATCTGTAAATATTCAAAAAGAATATGAACAAGAAATGATTGAAAGTAGCTCGGCCTCTGAGTCAGGTACAGATGTAGAGGCTTACGACTCTTACGACAATGAAAACTTTTTCTTGTAATATAATTTTTTTCAGAGCCATAAATTTTTTTACGTAGCTACGCGTAGGAAATATTTTGTAAACGTAGAATTTAAGTGTATCTTATATAAAGTTTATTTATGCATATTACATTACAGTTCAAAACTCTTATTTGTATATTACTATATTAATTTTAATAATAATTTTTGAAGAAATTTGAGGCCAAAAGTCGAAAAGTTAAGGGAACGATCTACAATTCGTATTCGGGGGTTTTTGGGGTCGCTGATTACGAATCCGTTATCAGAATTAAAAATTCAAAATGGCGGATCCAATATGGCGTCAGTTATACGAAAAAACTTGTCAAAAATGAAAAAAATTTAGCAATTGGTCTAAAACTTATTGTTTTGTGGTTATTAGGGTCTGTGATTACGAATTTATCAAAAATGAAAAAATTCAAAATGGCGGAATGCAATGGCGATACAAAAATTATTATTAAAATTAAATATAGTAATATACAAATTAAGAGTTTTGAACTGTAATGTAATATGCATAAATAAACTTTATATAAGATACACTTAAATTCTAAATAAAACAATAAGTTTAGACCAATTGCTAAATTTTTTTCATTTTTGACAAGTTTTTTCGTATAACATGACGCCATATTGGATCCGCCATTTTGAATTTTTTAATTCTGATAACGGATTCGTAATCAGCGACCCCAAAAACCCCGAATACGAATTGTAGATCGTTCCCTTAACTTTTCGACTTTTGGCCTCAAAATGCGGGCTTCGACCGCACTGTGCGTCTGCACGTATTGTCGTTTACGTTTTATCGGCCGCGGAGAGCGATTGAGACACGACACTTTTCGCAATCGCGGGGGACTCGGGCTGTTCCTGGACGCTAGCAACACTTGAAACGTTTTGAGCGACCTTACCTTCGCGATATGCGCCCTTATCCCGAACACTTGTAACACACCGCTTCGCGGAAAGAATAACTTTGCTCGCGGATGAGCGGGTCACCACAGCCATTGCATTACTTGCGGATGATGCTTGGCTTTCGAACGTGGTCCACTTCCGGTGTAGTATTTCCGATATGATGCTTTTTTCTCTTTGCGTTTCGATTGCGCGATATTTACACACAGGAAATTTGAGAATGCTTTGTCGGGTTCTCGAGCGTTTTTTAATCCCGACGCGGATGTTCATATAAGCTTCGAGCTCGGCGACGGACATCCTTAAGAGACGCGGCTTGGTTCTTCTCGATGACGCGAAGCGCGATCTTCTTTAGTTCGTCGTTATCACTAGAGAAACAGAACGATTGCAGCAACAATAGGATACGAAGATTATCGTCAGTCAGTTTGAAACGGTCGAAATCGGCAGCATGACGATTGATACGATCTAGATGTTCCGTAATCGGGGTCGATCTGTCGTAACGATAATTAAGTATTTCTATGCGACGACGAGTAATAGGAATCTTGTCGCGGAAGAGTTTCTTTAATGTCGTTATAAGAACCTCTTGAGTCATAGATGACGGATCTGTAGGTGCGACGTGATCCACAAGCCTATCGAATTCCGTCTGCCCGAGCTTGTCCAGTACAAGGCGTGTTTGCATCTGAGGCAGGCACGAAACCTCCGTGACCACAGTGTACTCGTGGCGTAGCAGCCATTTTGCGAACGGCTTTGTTTCGTCGCCCGAGCCGTAGTGGTATTTTTCTACACGTGTACTCAGATGATTGTACATCTCCGAATGTGATGATGTGTGAGCTGAGGATGATGCTTCGTCTTTTTCTTTGTTGAGTTGAAGCTGTAAAAGGCTGTTTACAGCCGCTGTGAGAGCCTCGATCTGTCTTGCAGGGTCGGCCATCTTCGTTGCGGATCGCACTCGTTAAACACTTTGTTTCGCGAGAACACAGGTTACAGCCGCAGCGCCAATTGTTAGGTCCGTCACGAGATACTTTAGTATACGGGATGACGGGGATAGGATGAGAGATCGATGCAACAGGGTACACGAAGCCGAGACAGATATATGTGCAGTAACTATAGTTTTAATGTCGGACTAAATACAATAGGTCATAGCGTGACCGTGCTCGGGCGGGGACTGACTCGGGACCGGTAGCTTGTGCCCCTCCACACTCTCCACAGTGCGGCGCGACCACAGCGCCGGATAGCGTCGGTATCGATACCCAACAGAAAGGAATCGGACCAAAAGTTTGTAGCCGATGAATCACTTCTATCATTTGATGAACGAAAGAAAGTAGCAGAAATTCGATACACTGCGCTTGTAGTCGAAAAAAATATTCCGTATAAAAACGTAACAGACATTCTCGCGTTATTTCAACTAATAGGAGATTCTGAAATGTTGCGAAATATAACTATGAGTCGGGCTAAATGTCAAAAAATTATTTCGAACGTGTTGGCTCCAGTCGAAACAGATCGTTTAGTAAAAATAATTCAAAATAGTAAGTTCACTATTTTTATTGATGAAACGTCAGACATTTGTAATCAGAAATGGATGACGTTTCTCGTGCGGTTTGTTGATCCTGAAACATTAGATATTCGCTTGCAATTAGTCAAATTGATTGACATTGATGCAAAAGATAGTAGCGCGGAAAAATTATTTAAAGCTTTTAAAAATGAAATGTGCAAATTACAAATTCCATTTTTAAATATTGTTGCTTTGTCATGCGACAATGCATCCGTCATGACAGGCAAAAAGTCATCATTTAGCACAAAGCTTCGGGAAATGAATAAAAATGTATTCATATTGTCATGTCCGTGCCATTCCGCTGCATTAGTTGCACATGCTGCATGTGCTAAGATTCCAAACTATTGCGAGGAATTTGTAAAGAAAATAGCAAATTATATTAACAGTAGCCCGAAGCGATTTGCTATTTTTCAAGAATTTACCGAATGTTTTTCTCAAACAAACCGCAAAATTCTAAAGTTGGCCGAAACACGATGGCTTTCTCGCCATTCGTGTATTCAAAGACTTCTTGAATCTTGGAACTATTGAATTATTTTTGAGAGAAATAGTAACGAATGAAAAAACACAGACTGGAGAACATTTATTATCCATAATGCAAAATCCTGATGTAAAGGCATATTTATAATTTTTAAAATAAATTTTAAATTTTTTAAATAGTTTTAATGCATTTTTCCAAGCTGAGGAAACAAGAATTCAATTATTGCAACCAAAATCGCTTGAATTCTTAACTATAATTAGTAAACATTTTATAAACCCGAATTTTTACGTAATGTAAATAATAATTTGATTTTTCAAATAAGAAAAATCAAAATCGTTAAACGAAATACATTTAGGAACTGAAAGCGAAAAATTTCTCAATGAATTGAGTATACAAGAGCACGTAGATGTAGTTGCAAATGTTCGAGAGAATTGTTTGCAATTTTACGTTACTGCTGCTCAAGAAATTTGCAAAAGATTACTAATAAATGATACATTTTTATCAAAATTAAAGGTTTTTGAACCAGGTACAGCTTTACGCGATAATAATAGAGAAACTTCATTTAATGATGTTTCTTTTATCGCTCAAACCATCGGCGGATTTGACTACAACGAATTAAAAAAAGAATGGTTAGCTTTACATCAAGATTTTACAGAAGTCGAAAAAGATAATCTTGTAATATTAGATTTTGATGATATATGGAAACAAATTTTCCAACGTCGTCAATATTCCAATTTGAAATCCCTTTTAAATGCTATTAGATCGTTACCAAATTTAAATGCCGACTTAGAAAGAATCTTCTTTTTACCCGATATAAAAACGAAATAAACTTTCGTATATAAATGTCAATGCTTCTTGTGTGGTAAAGTCAGCATTAAAAGCTAGAAAAGAAACTGCTTTAACCATGCTAATTACTGAAAAGCATTTATCTCGAATGACAACAGAAATATTATATTCGACATGTCCCAAAAAGCAAACAAGTCAATTAAGACTATATGCTGCAGATATTGATGAAACTGCTACTCCTTCCACATCTAATACGTAACATAGTAATTAAAAAAAAAAAATGTTTCATGAGCAGTATTATTCTTATTACAAACATGATAATGTATCAAAATGTATTTATCATGTTTGTACATATAAAAATGTATTAAAAAGTTGTCGGACACTGTGTTGGACATCACATCTATGAATAATAATAGATGTGTTAAAACATTGTCGGACACTATGTGTTGGACATCAATATAAAATTTGTCGGACACTCTATGTGTTGGACATCAATATAACAATTGTCGGACACTCTATGTGTTGGACATCAATATAAAAATTGTCGGACACTCTATGTGTTGGACATCAATATAAAAATTGTCGGACACTCTATGTGTTGGACATCAATATAAAAATTGTCGGACACTATGTGTTGGACATCACTATAAAAATTGTCGGACATTCTATGTGTTGGAACATCAAAATAAAAAATTGTCGGACACTGTGTGTTGGACATCACATCTATAAATAATAATAGATGTGTTAAAAAATTGTCGAACACTCTGTGTTGGACATCACATCTATGAAAAATAGATGTAGAAAATACAGAAATTATATCTATATATATGATATGTACTGTCACGACTTTTTCACTCCCGGAGCGGTCCGGGGCGTGTGCCGGATCAAAAGGATAAAGGAGAGCGGGATGATAGGCCTCTCCGGTAATTCTCTCGCACCTCCGGCACTCCACGAAACGATCTTAATGCTGGGCGCCAGACGCGTAATCCGCGTCCGCGAGATCGCGAAAACCAAAACGAGACGCAAAACGAAATGAGGCGGGGTGCGAGGGAATGGCTAGTTCGACCTAGTGGCGGGGCGGGGTGATGAAAGGCAGCGCAATAATCGGTGGGGTGACACGTAAATTAGCAACTCAATCCGTTAACAATAAGGAGTAACATTTATTATGTAGTAACTCTCGAGGAAATCATAATGAGGGCCCATTCGGCCTCGTATAATCGCAAAACAAATCGAGTAAATAGTATCCGACGCGGGCGTCCGGATTTAATGAACAGAATTGGTAGCAACGCGAACGCTAGAAATTGCGAAATCTCACTTTTAGTTAATATAAACGCGCGGAAGGCGCTTTTCTCGAGCTACGAATAATAACAATAGAAAACTCAGCTCGCCAATAGTATTGAATTTCGGCCTAAGAGACGACCAGACTTGAAATAATCGGAGTAACGCGAAATTTTAGAGTAGCTATGGAGCGAGAGTCAACGGGAAATATCGCGAAATGATGGTGGGCCCCGCTCGGAGCACGGGAACACTACATTCAGACCGTACGGGAATTCCGTTGCCAAGTTATCGAAATCTCACGTAAACAACGTCTGTTCGGACACAGCTAGGAGGCGCCGATACAGTCGACAAGATAGAGAAAACTTTAACTAACGCAAAATACGGGGTTATTGCGAGCAATAATGGAACGCCACAAGAGAAATCAACGCAAGTAATATCTAAGCGCACGAAGCGTCTGAACGCAGAGAATATCTTAACGCGAGTAAGAGTCCAACCTAAGGTCGGTTGACGCGAACGATTTCCTACCAAAATTAATAATACGATCGACATCCCAACGCAAGGATTCGATCGTCACGAACGATATTTCCACGCAAATACTTTTCTAACGCAAACGCGAGGACGCAAGAAATATTCGGACGCGATTGATACGGTAACGCAAGTGACCTCGTGACGCCATTACACCAACGCCAATAAATTACGACGTACCGGGTAGCGCGCGGTCGTGCACGCCCAGGTCACGAGAAACGGCATATTCGTGATATCGAAAACGTCGTTAACGCGCCTATCCCGATCTCCAGAGGGTCGCTACAACATCCTTATCGCGATTCCGCGGCCACGATACCATCCCGAGGCCCTTCGCTCTCGCTGTCGATCGCGAAATTCCACTCAGTCTCAAGAAACTGTACACGTCGCGGTATTACATGCGTTATCCCGAACGAGAGCGTACACCGGAGGGCGGCGTCGTGGCTTTACATTTCGGTATTCTACGCGGGCAACCTCACCGGTGATTTGCCTCCTCCCGGGGCTCCTCGCCGTTGCCTCGTGCCAACAGTCGTCACAGCAAGATGAACAAACGGACGGTATCCGATTCGGGTGGCGATCGCGGTTTCGACAATTTACGCGTTTCTACGCCGACGGATGACCAGAGAGTGAAACGCTAAATCCGCTCGATTGCGGAATCGATACGGTACCCCTTCCTTAGGGGCGCGCGGACCAATCGGGCGCGAGCTTGCAAGCCCGCGGTGTCCCGGCGCAGGGCTGTCGTTAATAGATCCTTCGGGGCGTGCAACGGTCCCTCGGCGGCGTACGACTCCTCAATTTTGTCCCTGGGCAGCGAACGGAACCTCGTTCGTGCCGGTGTGCCTCCGGTTTGACCCTGGGGCGGTGGCCAGCCACCCCGTGGGTCGGTGTTTCGTGGAGATAATCTGCTGCAGCCGGGTTTTTACCCAGGCGTCTGGGGCCCCGCTATCGGCGGCCTCGTCCGACGCTGCCTCATGTCCCGCACTCCTGCCGCGTTGCTCTCGCCAGCCCTTGATCTCTGCTGCTTCCGCGTTTGCCACCCCTCCTCGGTCCTGGATTCCTCCTCCTGGTACTCCCTCGGAGGTTCGCTGTGGTGTGGGTGAGGCGCCGCGCGTATTACAATTACATAAAAATAAAATAAGAATCAGATTGCGGAAACGATATTAATTTTCGGCCCCTGGAGATCTCGCCGTTGCCTCCCTGGTCCGTCCCTGGGCGCGAAATTCCGCGCCTTGTGACGGCGGCGGGACGCTGCGACGATGCGGCGGGCCGCAACGTCACAGTACATATATAAAAAAATGTGGTATTATAGGGCTACAGGCGAAGGTCCACGTTAAAAACCTAACGCACTATTAGTGGCACCTCATGGGTAGTGCGGAAGACCACTTGTAATAATGAATGGTTAATTTAATGTTATCTTTATGTCTAATAAAGCTCCACTTTCAATTTTTACTAATTTAAACTTATTTAATCGTTTCGTTTTAATGTTGATGAATATTTTACACTGTTTATTGATTAATCAAGTAATCAGAATTGATTAATCCAATAACCAAAAATTATTATTCACATTCAGCTTAGGTGTATTTTATTCGACCCAACTGGCCAACTTTATTAAATAGCACGCTACGTTTCGACCTCGGGTTTAGGTCCTTTTCAAGCGTTACGAGTACAAACTATTAATTAGTAAGGCATAATGCCTGCTACGCCACATCTAAAAACTAATGATAAAAAGTATTACGACATGTAACATATATAGTTCACAATTAATAAAAATAAAGTGCTTACATAATTTGTTCGCTGATAATTAAAATATACAGAAGACCGTTGACACGGCATATTCGATCGTTCGTAAAAAACTTGTCGAGTCGGCGATGTAACTGTTAATGTGCGGACACGGATAGCAACAAAACAATACCGCTCAAAGCGATCAAGAGGGGGGAACAGAGTAAGAAGTGGGAAATTATGTCTCTTCTATAATACGTTCGTAGAGAGCGTTGAGCTTCTCTGTGTCTCTTTGTAAATTTATATTATCGTTGAATTTTTTTATAAAAAACATTTCTGCTATTTCCCTCTTCTTAGTCTGTTTTTCCTTATGTAAGATTACTGGTTTATTCCAGTCGAAGTCGTGTCCATATGACATTCTGTGACAACTAACCACGGAATGATTACTGACGTTCTTCTTTATATCATTCTGGTGCTCCCTGAGACGCGTACATAAATGCCGTTTCGTTTGCCCGATGTACGCAGCATTACAATCTTTGCAGTTTATTTTATAAACTAATTCCGTTTGATTAAGATCATCTATCCTATCTTTTCCTCTTTTTATTATGCAGTCGAGTTTTTTAGGGACCGTATATAAAGTACTAATATTGACTTTTTTTAGATCTCGACTTATAGACTCACTCAGATTTTTCACATATGGTAACGGTATACTATTCTTTGGATCAAAAATTATTTTACTATCCTCGGTAGATGTATTTCGTGTTTTAAGTTGACTTAATCTTTTGGCAATGTATTTATTTATGATCGACTTTGGAAAACAGTTGTTTGTCAAGATATCTTTAACAATTTTGATGTTAGAGTTATGGAAAGAAGAACGTCAGTAATCATTCCGTGGTTAGTTGTCACAGAATGTCATATGGACACGACTTCGACTGGAATAAACCAGTAATCTTACATAAGGAAAAACAGACTAAGAAGAGGGAAATAGCAGAAATGTTTTTTATAAAAAAATTCAACGATAATATAAATTTACAAAGAGACACAGAGAAGCTCAACGCTCTCTACGAACGTATTATAGAAGAGACATAATTTCCCACTTCTTACTCTGTTCCCCCCTCTTGATCGCTTTGAGCGGTATTGTTTTGTTGCTATCCGTGTCCGCACATTAACAGTTACATCGCCGACTCGACAAGTTCTTTACGAACGATCGAATATGCCGTGTCAACGGTCTTCTGTATATTTTAATTATCAGCGAACAAATTATGTAAGCACTTTATTTTTATTAATTGTGAACTATATATGTTACATGTCGTAATACTTTTTATCATTAGTTTTTAGATGTGGCGTAGCAGGCATTATGCCTTACTAATTAATAGTTTGTACTCGTAACGCTTGAAAAGGACCTAAACCCGAGGTCGAAACGTAGCGTGCTATTTAATAAAGTTGGCCAGTTGGGTCGAATAAAATACACCTAAGCTGAATTCTTTTCACTTACTGGCGAGATAACTCTCAATTTGCTGTTATTATTCACATTACTTGATTAATCGAGTAATCAAAAAATAGCTTTTCTCAATTAATAATTAACTAAGTAATCGGTTATAATAATTTTATTATTAATTGTTTGTCGATCCCTGCATATAATGTATATTATTTATTAATTTACGTTTATTTTCATACATGCGGTACAGTATTTGAGTCATATTGCAACAACGATTAATTATTGCGAAGACATTTATATTAAATAAATAAATAAAAGTCAGTAGAAAAGCATTAAATGTATTTCAGATACATTTAGCAACTGACGAGAATTACGAGAAAATAATTCTGTTAAATATCTAGATATATCTATATATCTAGAAAAGGCATTCAACGCGTAACAGAACGCGAAGCGCGTCGCGTGCGCTTTCGTGGCTGAATAGGAGGAAAGGAGAAGGAACATAATATGTCTGCTCGTCTCTAAGACCCGAAGCAGAGCCGAGCGCGGAGCGCACACGGACACGGCCGCGGGCTTGTAGTGGGGTTCTCCCACCCCAACAGCACCGTGGTGCTGGGCTTCAAAACTGCCATCACTGGGCCACAGTCGTATGTGTCCTAGACTCCCGGTCAACCAACGTTCTTTGGGAGTACTTCCCCCTCCTTCCCCGCTCAAGGCCTGGTTGATGAACGGTGTCTGCGTCTACTGTCTGTTTTTCCGGAACAAAACCACCGACGTAATTATCTGCGAGGATTGCCTACTCGATAACTATCAACCCGTCCGACAAGAATTTGAAGGGATCCTCAGGCACTTCGTACAGTATGGTCCGCGAACGGAGTTTCCGACGTGTAGCGATTGCAATAAAACCCTAGCTGACTATCGCCCGACATTCGAGTGCTATTCTTGCACAGAAGTAGAAGAGGTATTCGAGCGATTTCTCCTGCGCGAACGCGAAGAACCACATAATACAGATCTCCCCGTCAGAGTCAGAATCGGACAAACTACTTGGTGATAAAGTCCGGATCGCGAATTACCCTGTCGCGGGTATCCCCGGGTAGAACCCCTCGGTTCAGTAACCCGAAAAGCGACACAGTCCCCCGCGTAAGATCCGAGTTCCGCTTAACGGCCGCGATCAGCCGGGACGTAACATTTGCTTCAAACACCGCCGCTGATTTGAAATATAACGGCGCAGGGATCTAAGCGTTTGTTAATCACAACCGAATCTATAATCAAACAGCAAAATGGAGCAAAATCGCAAAAAAGTAATATTAACAGCAGTAGCACTTGTAGTGCAAGACTAATAGATTCATTATCTGAAAGCAATGATGAAGATTTTGCAATCTAGCAATCTTTTGATATTTCATCATATATATCTGTTTCTATATAATCCATATTTGTAACTTTGTAATTAATACGATATTCACAATACGTGTGCACAGGCAAAGCTTTTTCTTCAAATAAACAATCACAACAATTCACTACCACTCACTATTGCGCTGTTCATAGAGCCTGTAAACGCTAACGCTATTAATGCACTACCTCGGAAGGAAGAGCGTTGGTAGCGAGCAGTTATGACGTATAACACTACCAGTAATGACGTCACAACAGCGTTTGGTAGCGCTATCATAGAGCTCCGCGAACAGCCAGTAGCGCTAAGTAGCGCTAATAGCGTCTCCCCGAACGCACCCAGAGAAGAAGAATTTCTTTACCCCGGAGTAGATAGACTAGGCCGGTTCTGGCTCAAGTTAGGTTGTGACCGGACACGCGGTGTACAGTGTAAGGAATTCAATAAATGTACTCACTGGTACGTAATTACGGTCGCCACTTCGTTTTATATGTGCGATAACGAAGAACGCTTATCAGCTCGGCTTACTTCCGGTAGCTGTAATTGACTTCCTCTCGTTCCTCAGCTCGATGTACTTCCGCTGCTCTCGTGCGTTTTTATTTACACGATCGCGCACAGACCTGACGGATCCGGATAGCACTCGCTGGGATATGGATTTTCGAGGGAAAATAACTTGTTATTGCCTTATTTTTAACAAACAACAAGAATATAATATTTATTTTCACGGATTGCAACGGATTACAATGGATTATCACAGATGCCACGCCCGATTGCATCACTTTCCGTGAGACACGATTATTGTTAAAATAACGTATAATTCGACTTAATATTCATAAGCGAATGTCTTCTGGCTTACAAGGAAGCCCGCGGATAACGTACGCGCCCGGATACTTTCGCCACTCGCCGGATGTATATCGATTCGCGCACGATGTTACGAACGATGTTGTCACAACGATGGTTGATGGACGAAAGACCCCGTCTTCCGTTCGGAAACCACCCACTTCCGTTTCGCGCCTGCGCCACCCGTCGCTGGACATAGCGCCATGCGCGACTCATTCTCTCTCTCTTACTCACGCGCTGACCACGACAGTCACGCCACGCTCCGTAGATCATTGAAACAGTTTCAGTCGATGATCTATGGATCCTTTGCTAGATCTTCGTTAATCTTCGTTAATCTTATAAAATATATCATCAATCAAATATGCAGAATAGAAACTGTTTCAATGTGATTATGCATTATTTTAACACATTTAACTTAAATTATAAAATTTGGATTGGTAGATCCACGCAACGCTCGATCATTACCTATATCAACGAATGATCTATATTTCTCCTTTATCATTAACTTATAGATCTTTCGCTGTCTATCCTCCTCATGACGTCGTTAATGTATTCAAGTCTATTTTTACTGTTAATTTCCAGAATTCATCTTAAACACTCAGGTAAGTCTAATTTTAATTTACTTTTATCATTCTCTTTTGTTTCTAATTTCTCTTTCTTTTTTAGGTTACTACGGATCGTCATGGGATTCAGGTAAATAATAACTTTTGTTTTCAATAAATTCTATCGTGTATATATTTATTGGCACAATCTCTTATATCTATTTAAGCTTAGATCGCTATGTCTCTTAAAACTTTATTACGACTGATCAACGTAAAATAAAATGACTGTACTTCTCCCCTAGTAGAACGTCGCGACCCGCTGGGTGTCGGTCTACGGCCCGGGTGCGGTGTCTGACGCGTGGCCCGGTAAAACGGCACGCGTCAAACCCCCGGTCGCCCGGCCGGCTGCCCGGCGGTACACGCAAGGTATCAGGCCGCACTTTACAAAACGCGCTCGCGCGCGCCCGCTCACCTCGGTGTGCGAGCGCGTGTGTGTCGCGCAACGTTGTGCGTCGAGGCCGTCGCAAGCGCGCGCCACTGTACACGGAGGTTTAACGGACCTAGCGCCGTCACCGATCCTGGCCCGCTGTTGGTCGTACGGTTAACCTTCGACAGGCCTACAAACAATAATTACCTACAATAAAATAATCGTATAGATCATTACATCTCTGCATAACACATTCTTAAAATCGCGATCTATATTTCGCTTAACTCTCTACATTACAACACAATATGAATCTCTGGATTAACAAACCCTGTTAAAACAATATTATGGCAAATAATCATATCAAAGCATCTGAACGACTTATCGATCTCAACAACATAATATATATTTCGCTTAAAACTAATATAATCCTCACGCATTAGTCTTATTTGTAGACTTTAGATGAAATATAAAATAAAATAAAATGTGTAGTCATAACTTTAAATAAAAATAAAGTAAAACTCAAAATGCGTGACTGTTTGCAAGAACGTATACATAAAATAGATCAATTGCCATTGATCTCCTCAGTCTGTCCCACAGGCGGGATCTCTAACGACTGGCTCTCTTCCAGTAGTTGCTCGATCGATTTGTTCTTCTCGAACGCGACTGGATCCTCGATCTCCTGTCGCTCCTGAATCTCTTCCTGAATCTTCTTCTCGATCCTTTCCTCGGTGACGTTCTCCGCATACACCTTCAAAATCTCCGCTGGATCCTTCTCCTTCGGGATGTCATAACAATGATCCATGGCTGCAGTTGACCCCGGTCGATCAGGATCTATTTCCTTTTGCTGCTCATCTGCGAACAGCTCAGCCGACGACAAAGCCGTCGGTTCCAAACTCCTCGACAAATTGACACGGAGTTCTCGACTCTAGATCAATTTTAAAACATCGGGTGAGATGTTTGCAGTTGGATTCCCCTCTCGATCTATGGGAGTGATCGATGCCATCGGTTCTTGGTTTTCTTTGTTTTCGTCAATCTCCTCACTCGACAGTTGGGAAATGATAATCTTCGCCTTCTCCGAAGATTTTTGAGCTGGCGTTCGTTTCACTTCGAGTTTAGTAGTTTGTATGTTTGTGATTGTGGGTTTCACCGGCTTGGACGTTTTAACGAATTTACGCCCTTTTCCCTTGCTCAACTTGCCACTTTCTTCATCTTTGGACTGCTGCACTGCCGTTGGTGTGACGTCGATCACTTCGTCGTCACTTTCCTTGATCCTCGATCTCTTCGTGCTAGATCGCTCATTGATCCTTGAGTTTAACGACAATGGCATGGATCTAGATCCTCGCTGTGTCGATACTGTGGATCTAGATCTCGATCCTGATGTACTCGCCTGCGCACCTCCTGGATCTTTTGCTCTTGTCCTGGTACCGCTACTACTCGCCTGTACCGCTGCACTGGGCACTCTTGTACTTGATGCACACTCGTACGCACGTACATCTTGCCGCCTCGAAACCTCGCCTCGACAGTGTAGACTAAATCTCGCCGATCGGTTAACGGACGCAAACTTCTCAACGCGTACATCGCCTGTATCTCCGCCAGCGGTTGTTGCGTTTCAGGATCGCGTAGCACTACGGTCTCCTTGTCGAAGACGTTCCTCCCACGTGCTTCTTAAATCCCGTGCATCATCTGCGTAGCTCGTTCTTGCGCCTCGCGTTCTCTTCGGATTTCTGCCTCGGGATCTTCTTCCACGGGTGACAGCTCACGCAACGCCCGTTCCATCGCCTCAATCCTTCTCACTTGAGCACCCGGTAGCCCCCCTCGGTTGACATACCGCTGATACGCGCGCTTAATCGCCTCTTCGCGCCTATCTAACTCGCGTCTGAAATCCTCTGCCATCGCGTTGTCACGTATATTCGCGATTTCTCGGCTCGACTCTTCGCGATGTGTCTCGCGCGCGATCTTGTTGACAACTGTCACTCTCGCGCCGTCGTGGCGAAATATTGCGTCACGCGCGCTACTCACGCCCATCACTCGCGCCCTCAAGTCACTAGCGGAGTTCACTAAGGCCCGGTGTCCACGATGCAAGAACTTGGTCCAAGTTTCGGTTTAAGCCAATCAACTTGCAGCTCTTACAGAGCTGATTGGCTTAAACCGAAACTTGGACCAAGTTCTTGCATCGTGGACACCGGGCATAATCCCCTGCATAATGCATCGTTTTCACTGTCATTCGCGCCGTTGAATTTGATTCGCGGAACGCGCCTCGCGTACGGAGATAATCGTTCAAGTCGACTTTTCACTCGCGCACTGATATTATTATCGTTTCCTCGATATAATAAATGCAATTGTCCTCCCGGTTCACATTGTTTTTTCACTAATCCCGGATTATCGTGGAATTCGTGCCACGCTACTCGCGGTAAAAACTGCGAATCCATTATTGGAATTAGAATCTCTGGAATCAGGAATTCGTTGAACATCTCGTCTGGGATATCTTGCATTCTAATCGGCGATCCTCTCATCGCAATATCGCTCCGGATTGCAACTGTTTCGTCGCTTTCCTTTTCATTCGATAATTCCTCTTCTACTTCGGCATAATTTCTTAATTCATCGTAATTATCATCGATCGATTGTCTTATCCATGTTATTTCTTCATAGATCTCGACTTCGATCAATTCTCCTCGTCTATCTTCTCGTAGATCATCATTAATCTCCGCTCGATCAATCACAATCTCGTTAGATCTATAGATCTCAATCGCATTACTCGCAATATAATCTAGATCATTGTTACTTTCTCCTGGATCATTCGAAATATCATCGAATCTGTCTATTTCAGGATCGTTATCGTTATCTGTGTCATTTTTATGTGTAGATGCGTCATTATCGATCGCATCGTCCTTTTATCTTGCAAATGTATCAATTTCATCCTTGTCTTTTTCAGGTTCTTCAGAGTCAGATTCGGCCTGCTTCTCCATCTCGACGTTGGTTTCGTCTAAATTAATTTTAGACAACGCTGGAGTCACATTTTCACGGTCGATCTCCCCTACTCCTCGACAACTCTCTTCCTCCTCTTCCATTATAGGTGTAGATGTTGCAAACGTTCAAATAATCTCCTTCTCTTTATTTTCAGGTTTCCCGGATACTCCGTTTCACCCTCTGGATCAGGATCATCATCAGCTTCGGATTCCCCTCGGCTGGACCCCTCTTCATCACTTTAGTAAGTAATTTTCCTCTTGCTGTGGATTAGGAAGGCTTCTTTCGAATTAACGAAAGGCTCCCCAACTTCTTTTTTAATCACTTTATTTTTAGGTAGATCTTCTAGATCTTCGTTGGTGTCTTTCTTCAGAGACGTAATCTCCTGATAATCACGTTCTATTTCGTCGTACATTTCATGTTCTATATCAAGTTCTTCCTTGATGATAGTAAAAGTCTCATTTAATTCGTGTGACGTCTTCTTATCGTCATCTTGATCCTTTTTTTTTAATATAGCGTCATTTACGCTAGATCCTCCTCGACATTCTTCAGACTGCGTCAAAAGTGCTTCCTTCGCTCCTCGACAATCTTCAGAGTGTTAGATCATTTCTGATTTATTGACTTTGTCATCGATCTTCAATGTGGTTCTTGCCACTGTGTTTCCTCCTCGACATTCGTCTGCTTTCGTCAGATGTACTCCTCGACCATGCTTAGTGTTTATCAAGTATCTTACATGATCTATCTCATTCGAACTAATCTCTAGATCTGTTGGTTCGCTTTTGAAAATTTCGTCATCTGAACTATCCGAATGGTAGGATAACGTATCATTATTTTCATCATTTATGTCAGTAAGTATCACGTTTACTCTCGCTTCGTTTTCAGAATCGCTAAGATCTTCATCGTATAGATCTCGATCTTCATGTCGTTCTTGTAGATCCTCCGCATCGTTTGCTAGATCTTCGTGATTTTCGTCCTGCTCTTCGTTCTCCTGCACATTTTCGCGCATTCTAGCTCTTCTATATGGTTTGAGCTGTCTCGAATTATAAACTCCGAACTGTTCTTCGTTCTCATCTTCCAATAAGTAAGCGTTTCTACGTATTTCTCGCGAAATTTTGTACGGACCTTCGTACACTAAATGTATCTTTTTAGTGAGTCTGCGACTCGCATCGGATCTTCTGTGTAGCTTAATCATCACCAGATCTCCTGGATTGTAGATCTTCGCTATCTGATGTTTATCGGATGCTTGTCTCTTTCTTTTACGCGCCGCTCTCGCTAAGTTAACGCGTGCTAATTCTATCTTTTCTAATCTATCCCTGTCATCTAAATCGCTGGGAATCGGTCTTAACGCATCGCACATGTGATAATGTGTAACTACGTTATAATGAACTTCATTCGGTGAAAATCCGGTAGACGAATGGACTGTGTCGTTTATCACATCCTCCATCCTATCTATAATGCGAATCCACGCATGTTGTCTATTACTAGCTCTGATTACTCGGCCTATTTCTCTCATTACTCGCTCGACTGGATTTGATTGCGGGATATACGGTGATGTTTTTCGCGTCACAATCTCACGTTCTGTCGCAAAATCGCGCCTCTATTGTTACCCCGGGCTCGACCTGGATCGGGATCGGAGGTGCCGGCAAAGGCCCCATCACCCTTGCGGGCTGTAGAGTCGGCCGTGGTCGCCGGGGGGCCTCCACTAGTGGTCGTGGGCGCTTTGGCGGCGGTGGTGGCGGGGCTAGAAGCCAGGCCTGCTTCGCCCGATTTGCTGCATCGGACCTCTGGATGACCGTGCCCACCCGTGGCACGGTCCTCGGTAGGATCGGTCCGGCCGGCAGCGGCGGTGGCGGTGCCGTGTCGGGCTCGCCCCGATAGAGGGTGGCCCACCCTTGCCCGATCCTGGGGTTGGCCGGATCGTATTCCTCGTCGTCTTCGCCGAGGATTGTCGCTATCTCCGTTAGGATGTCTCGCTCTTGCGGCGTTGTTTCGTCCGTCATGGTTGCGATTGCTCTGACGATCGGCTTGCTCCTGCTTCGGTACGCCGGGTGTGTTAACGCTTGTTTTCATTTTCCGGCGGTTAACAATAATGTTTG
Organism: Temnothorax rugatulus; assembly: GCA_035220575.1. Taxonomy (NCBI): domain Eukaryota; kingdom Metazoa; phylum Arthropoda; class Insecta; order Hymenoptera; family Formicidae; genus Temnothorax; species Temnothorax rugatulus. The sequence continues at coordinate 52,768 of JASTWL010000853.1, read as the reverse complement.
GGTCGCGAGAGGTCGCGTCACAATAGTTTGGTCGTCGGCGTTCTCGCCTTGGCGCGTGTTTTCCCGCCGTGTACGTTGGTGCGGCGGTGACGATCGGCGCGAGCGCGTTCCCCCCACCGAGGTCCGGGCCAGATACGTCGGGCGGTGCGTCGGCCGGGGCGCGCTTTAAATCTTGCACGTGTACGTGTCGATGCCATTTTCCCGAGCGGCTGCGGAGGTCCACTATGACCGGCGAGATAAGGCGGCGGATTTCTAGTGGGCCAATAAATTTTGGCGCGAGCTTGGCGTTAAAAGCTGTTGCCTTGTTGGAGAGCGGGCGGTCCCGCTTCCACACCCATTCCCCGATTCGCGGTCTCCATTCGCGGCGGCGGAGATTATAATGTTTTTCTTGGCGTTGGAACGCGCGAGCCAGCTGGATCTTCACTAGGTCGTACGCTTCTGCTAACCGGCGATGCAGGTGGGTCGGCGGCGTTGGTTCGTCGTGCGACGCGTCCTCCCCGGGGCGGCGCAACTCGCGACCGTGGTTTAGGAACGCGGGTGTGTAGCCCGTCGCGTCGTGGGTCGCGGTATTATAGGCGAACTGGAGCTCCGGCAAGTGTTCGTCCCAGGTTTTGTGTCTTGTTACGTCCGCCTCACACCCGTTTTCGATAAAATTAAAAAACTTTAAAACATTAGGAACAAGTACCAAAATAAGCTAAGTACCCGATCGAACCGCGTCCCCAAACTGGCATCTCCCCAGTAGTTAGATTGGGAGAGTTCTAAATCAGATAACCAAATACGAAATCCTTAGGGAAATTAAGAACCCTTAGCCACGAGAACGACTATAGACGGACTTACCACTTATCATCAGCAAGATTTATCGACAGTCAAGTCACCTTATCCAAACCCTTACCATCAACAAGACTTACCGACAACAAAACACCAATAACCTATCGACAGAAGTTACCATTCGCTAGAGTTAGTTACCATTGCGTTACCATTCGAGTAAGTTACCATTCGCTAGAGTTAGTTACTATTACGTTACCATTCGAGTAAGTTACCATTCGTCTTACCATTTGTAAAACTTACCATAAGATTTACCGACAGAAAGTTTACCACTTACCACCAGCAAAAATTATCGACAGACAAACTTACCATTCACCACTTATCATCAAAACTTACCAACAGACAGGCTTACCGACACTCGACCTACCGAATCTGCCGATGTCCATTAGATAATAATTCCAGTTGGTATGTAAATAGATATAAGTCATAGCGACGCCCCAAGAGGGTTATTTTAATATTACTTCGTAAGGATCCAATCTGCCGATAATAGAACTCACCATCCCCGTCCCAAAAGAAACCTACTCCCACTCTCAGACCATACAGGCCCCTTTAGACTTCGCATGACCATATAGGGAGAGAAATCTAAAACAAGCCCAATGACGCAACCCTTCCACTGACGTAACCCTTCCACCAACGCAACCCTTCCACTGACGCAACCCTTCCACTCGACCACCCCCGCCACCAAAAACAAAAGATATAAAAGAGCGGACATCCCAAGGGACTCTCTCAGTTGATCCTCGGACTTGGAAGCGACACTACCTCCAGCTCAGGGTAAGCCCTACACCTCTAAATCCAGAACCTTCCTACCGCCACGTGCGTCTCTACATCTTCTAAATCCAACTCTAAAACCTTCTAATTCCACATTCTCCTATTTCCACTACGAGTTCTAGAAGCATTGCCACGTACTTGTAACATTAGTTTACGAATAGCTCTGTTATATTAATCTACATTGTAGGTCTAGTGAACAATTCTGTAATACTATTTTGCTTAAATCAAATAATCTTGTAATACCGACTCGCCACTAACGTCCGATTAAATAATCTCGTAGCATTTTCACCATCCAGTTGAATAAACATTAAACCACATTGCTAATATCCAGTTTAACCCCTCGTGGCGTCACCACGTGCTGTTGCATCACCACGGTTTCGGCGCGTGCTTTCGCTTCGTCATAGCGTCACCACGTGTCTCCGCCATTACGGCGTCACCACGTGCTGTTGCATCACCACGGTTTCGGCGCGTGCTTTCGCTTCGTCATAGCGTCACCACGTGTCTCCGCCATTACGGCGTCCCCACGTGCTGTTGCATCACCTTGCATCACCTCATAGGACCACGTGGTCGTTGTATCCTATAGTGTTACAGATGCTACGATTGTAATCGCGGTTTAGTATATTCTTACACTGTAATCACGCGTTAGTCTATAGTTTTATCAATTTGTAACCACTAAATACTCCGTAATATACAATTAATTTTACACGATCTCGTATATTTTACACGTCCTTCCACTAACTCCCCAACCCCTCCCACGTAGACTTTCGCCTTCGGTAAACTTTATTAACGCTATAACAAATACCCGTAGTAAGTCACCGGTCTTCTCCCTATAACCATCCGCACGCGGGGCAGTGCTGCACGCGCAGGCACGATTCGTCTGTGGGCATCTGTGAGAGAGGCAGTGCTGCACGCGCAGGCACGTTTCTTATCGCAGTAACGGGAATCAACCGGAGGTATTTATCCTAGGGCCGAGTGGTACGTCTTAGCCTACGGGCGTCTGCGAGGAGAGTCAGTGCTGCACGCGCGGGCACGATCTCTTGCATAACGACAAGACTACTCGGAACTATTTTGTTAAAACTACGCGATCACTTCCGGCAGCAACTAATGCCAGGAAAACGAAAAGGTGGAATTAAACACCGTACCCGTAGACTGAATCGTCTCCTCTACAAATCTCCCTACAACCCAGTGCTGGGAGTCGACCTCGACTACGCGAACGACCCCGAATACGATAAATATTTCTTGAACCCCGCGCGCAAGGCGGACGAAAAACAAAGTAGTGAAAACTTAGACTCGGTGCGCGAAGTGACCACGAGTGCCTACGTACCCCTGAGCCGGGAAGAGTCGCGGGCAAATTATCGGGCCTTCTCAAACAACCGTGGCTACCGACTAATTCCACTAACGCTGCCTGCACATCCGCCCATTCCATCCTGGGAGTGGATCGAATCCATCAGAGAGGACGACCCCCGTCGCACGAAGTACACTCAACAACGCGCAGAGATCCTCCATCAACACTACGACGCCGCAACTCCCGCGCATTGGGGCACCGCGGATCATCCCCTGGAGCTTGATTAGCTGCACATAAGGTAAGTCCCCCCCAATTATATAAGCGGACGCTATGAGCGAAAGGCCCTCACGACCCAACGCGTCGCGTCGTATTCCGTCATCACTCTCTCGAATCGCGCGTAGAAATTGGCTGTCCCGCGCGATCTGTGTCTTTACCGTGTGCCACCAGAATCGGAATAGTAAACATTATCTTTGCGAATCGTGTTACTGACTTATCCACACAAGAACGCAGCCGTTACGACCTTGTGATCCGACACTATTTACATATCGGGTTCCGGTACAGACTAGAGGAGTGTGATTCTTGTGATGTCATAATCGGGGAAACTCAAAACCCGCCGCGTGTCCCACGTGTTCCGAGATATTCCGTGACGTTACCCGATCAGTAGAATACGAAGGGGGACAGCAGCATCTCGAACGAGAGCCCACTATCATCGCTATTTCCCAAACTAGAAGGGGGCCACAGTCGTACGTGTCCTAGACTCCCGGTCAACCAACGTTCTTTGGGAGTACTTCCCCCTCCTTCCCCGCTCAAGGCCTGGTTGATGAACGGTGTCTGCGTTTACTGTCTGTTTTTCCGGAACAAAATCACCGACGTAATTATCTGCGAGGATTGTCTACTCGATAACTATCAACCCGTCCGACAAGAGTTCGAAGGGATCCTCAGGCACTTCGTACAGTATGGTCCGCGAACGGAGTTTCCGACGTGTAGCGATTGCAACAAAACCCTAGCTGACTATCGCCCGACATTCGAGTGCTATTCTTGCACAGAAGTAGAAGAGGTATTCGAGCGATTTCTCCTGCGCGAACGCGAAGAACCACATAATACAGATCTTCCCGTCAGAGTCAAAATCGGACAAACTACTTGGTGATAAAGTTCGGATCGCGAATTACCCTGTCGCGGGTATCCCCGGGTAGAACCCCTTGGTTCAGTAACCCGAAAAGCGACACAGTCCCCCGCGTAAGATCCGAGTTCCGCTTAACGGCCGCGATCAGCCAGGACGTAACATGTTCGAGGAGCGGTCCTCGTTGGTCTTTCGGTACGCATTCCTTCCACTGTTCGGCGGCTGGGGTGTCTTTGAAATCAAGGCTGTGGAGCACGTGCTTCCACAGCCGGCCCTGGTCGATTCGGAGGTCCGGTACCTCGTGGGGCGTAGTTTCGGCCGCGTGCCACATGCGCGTATACCAGGGGCAGTTTGCTTTCGTGACGGCGAGGATCTCGGGTTGACGGGATAACGCGTCGGCTACCTTGTTGAGCGCCCCTTTTCGATATCTGATCTCGAAGTCGTACTGTTGTAACTCGAAGGCCCATCGCCCCAACCGGCCGGACGGGGACTCTAGCTTTTGTAGCCATTTCAGCAACTGGTGATCGGTGATCACGGTGAATCGGTATCCCTCTAGGTAGCCGCGCATCCGTCGGATTCCCCACACTACTGCCAGGCACTCTAGTTCGGTCGCGCTATAATTCCGCTCGGCGTTATTTAACGTGCGGCTGGCGTAAGCGATAACGCGTTCGCCCTCGGGGAAGTATTGTGTCAGTACGGCCCCTAGACCGGTGGTGCTGGCGTCCGTTTGAAGGTAGAATTGCCGCGAAAAATCCGGACACGCGAGAACTGGCGCGGTGGTCAGGACGGTTTTGAGTGTGGTGAATGCGTTTTGTTCGGCCTCCCCCCACTTCCACCGGGCTTGCTTTCGTGTCAAGGCGGTGAGCGGCGCGGCGAGAGTCGCGAAATCCTTGATGAAGCGGCGGTACCACGACGCGACCCCCAGGAATTGTCGGATCTGCCGGATATTTTGCGGCGCGGGCCAGTTGGCGACGGCGCTGACCTTGTCTGGATCGGTGCGGATACCGTTGCGGTCGACAACGTGGCCGAGGTATTTAATTTGATCCGCGCAAAATCGGCACTTCTCGGGATTAATGCTGAGGTTGGCCTCGCGGAGCCGGCGGAACACTTCGCGCATAATGCGGAGGTGTTTTTCAAATGTTTCGGTAATAATAACGATGTCGTCTAAGTAAACGAATACGTACGGTTCTAGGTCCGGGCCTAAGATTGTATCGAGCAGGCGTTGGAACGTGGCCGGTGCCGAATGCAGCCCGAATGGCATTACCTTAAACTGCATTAGCCCCTTGCCGGGGACGGTGAAGGCGGTCACGGGCCGACTTTCTGGCGCGAGTGGCACTTGCCAATAGCCGTTTTTTAAGTCGAGCGTGGATAGGTAGCGAGCCCCCCGTAACTTATCCAGCGTCGCGGTGATGTGAGGCAGGGGGTACGCGTCTTTTTCGGTGGCCTCGTTGACTAAGCGGAAGTCGATGCAGAAGCGGGGTTTGCCGTCCTTTTTCCGCACGATCACGACTGGCGAGCTCCACGCGCTATGGGATGGTTCGATAATGCCGTCGTGGAGCATCTTGTCGACTTCCGCGTCGATGATCGCCTGCATGGCGGGGTTTCGCGGCCGGTACCGCTGTTTGATCGGGCGGTCGGTCTTGACGCGTATTACGTGTTGCGCGCGGTCGGTGGGGCCCTGCACGGTCTCGAACTTTGCGAGTTCGACGGCCAGGAAGCGGCGGAGGCGTTCCCCCTCGGTTATCGCGTCCTCCTCGGGCGCGGGTTTGACGGCGGTGGTTCGTCTGTCGGCGGCGGGTGAGCCCGGTGACGGTATGGCGAAGTCCATTTTTGCCCAGAGATCCACGCCTATCAGGACGTCGCAATCTAACTGTGGCATAATCTGAAACCGGTGCCAGAACATTCGCCCCTGCACGGTGAGGGGGAAGGTGACGAGCCCCGGTATGGACGCGCTCGACCCGTCGGCGAGGTACACCTGTCCGTCCACCGGCTGAATCGGGAAATCGCGGGCTATTTTGTCGGCGGTCTGTGCGTTGATGAACGATGCTTCGGACCCGGTATCTAGGAGTGCCTCGAATGGCTGCTTTGCTGCTATTACGGTTAGATGCGGACGCGGTGTGTATGTTATTCGGAGGACCGGGGGGCGGCCGCTTCGTCCCCGGCCCGAGCGGCATTTTTCGGCGGTGGGTGGCAGTCCTTGGTGAAGACCCCATCCCGGCCGCATTGGGAACAGAACCGGCGCGGCGGTCGTCGGCAGTCGAACCGGGTGTGCCCCCTCTGTTTGCACCGCCAGCAGCACTCTCGGCGGTCGTATGCTGCGGCGGCGACCGCGGGTTTCGGAGCGATGGCTTGGCGAGCGCGCGTTTGCTCTTCAATGTGCTCGAACTCCTCCGCCAAGCGTAGGATGTCTCGCGTGCGCGTCACGGCGTCGCGGCGGATATACAGCTGATAACGCGGGTGCATATTATCGTAGAGCGCGTCGACTTGCTCCTCCTCCGCGAATCCGGTGGCTCGTCGCATCATCGTCAGCATGTCCGTCGCGAACTTGCGGTACGGTTCGTCCGGTTTTTGTAGGCGCGTTTGAATTTCGCGGACCAGCTTGGCGCGGTACCGGCGCGGCAGGTAGTATTCCCGGAAGTCGGCGCAGAAGTCTTCCCACCCCCGCCAGCTGGCTCGGTTGTTCCGGCACCACAGATGGGCGTCGCCCTTGAACATCTCCGGTAGCCCCATTAACAATTGCGGAATATTGATACGCGCTCTTTAGCTCCTCGAGCCGCTCGAGGAAGGCCACGGGGTCTTTTCCGTCGAAATGGCACCCCCATTTTCATATCTGGTCCATCACCTGGGCGGGGTTCTCGTGCGGGCGGTCACTCGCGACCGGGCGAAAAGGTTCTAACGGCGTTGTCGTTAGCGGCGGTGTGAAAAACGGCGGGTTAGGTGACAACGGCGGGTGCGTGTCGAACGTCGGCGCGGGGCGGTCTCCCGCCGGGTGTACGGTGATTGTGGGGGCGGCCAGCGTCTGGTTGCCCCCCGCGGCAGTGGACGGCACCGTTTCCGGGTGCTCGGCTACGTAGGCGCTTAACCGTCGGCGTAGATCGTCGACCAAGCCGTCGGGGTCTAGTTCGAGCCGTTCGAGTTCTACGATAAGCTGGCTCTTGTATATCCAGGATCTAGGCATTGTGTGCTTTTGATTACTGTCTCTCGGAACGGATCAAAACGGTCCCTGTTCGGGCGCCATGTAACGGCCTGACTTTATCGAACGCGGGCTAGCTTGCGGGATCGAGAGTTCGATGAGAGGCCCAGAGACAGTCGTCAATTTAGTGCACACGTATTAGTTATTTTATTTACTTAGCGCGGGATCCAGGATTACACATTGATCATAGCGCAACGCGGTATATTACAAACGGCAGTGCAGGTGCACTTGCCAAATACCGCAACGCGGTACTGGTGTAACGGACGCTGAATTTACAAAGCTTATATACGTACAAGTTCAGAGGTCGCGATTCGTGTGCCTCTATTAGATAACGCCACGCGGTATCGGTATATCGGACGCGGAGTTTACAGTATAACAGACGCGGATTTTACAGAGTACAAACGATTACAAGCGGTATCGGTATATCGGACGCGGAGTTTACAGTATAACGGACGCGGATTTTACAGAACACAACGCGGTATATTACAAGCGGTATCGGTATATCGGACGCGGAGTGTACAGTAGAACGGACGCGGCTTTTACAGAACACAACGCGGTATATTACAAGCGGTAGTGCGTGTGCATTCGGGCGGCCGGTATGACGAGAGAGTAACGGTCGTGCATCGGCGCGTCAAGTATAATTGAACGCCACGCGGTATCGGTATATCGGACGCGGAGTTTACAGTATGGTGGACGCGGATCTTACAGAGACTCACACAACGCGGTATATTACAAAACGCAAGGGTCGCGATCGGGGCGGGAGCGCGATATGTACAGCGGTGGAGTGTGGAGTCCCGGGGTTTCGGTTGCGAGAACCCTCGCTACGAGGACGAGCACGCTCGATCCCGCGGTGCCGTAGCCGTCGGGAATAAATGCAAAGGATGCTCGGAGACACTCTGAGAACTCTCAGTAGAGGCCCACACTCTGGACCTCGTTTTGCGCGTCGTCCTAGGATCTGGAAGGTAGGCTTCGCCAGGAGCAGCGGAATGCTGTACGGTAGACGAAGTGCCGTCTCTTGCCGGAGGGCCGTCTTATACCCCGGCGCGGCGGGTCTGCTGGGAGGGAGGCCGATCGTCAGGCGCGCCGGGTGGGGACACGCGAACGCGCTGTCGCCTTCGGCGTGGCTCGGCCCTTTTCGGAGGCGGTCGTGGCCGCGCGACGAGAAGGCCCCGGTGCTGCGGTTTATCCGCGCACACGGGGTCGGTGGAAGCGTTTAAAAAAATGTGGGCGCACCGCGCCCTGTCCTCGCCCGACGGAGGATCGGTCGGGCGGCATCCGGCGGGTGGTAGCCGGGAACGATGCTTTACGTTAGGGGTGCATCGTTACAAAATTGTGGACTGAAGCAATTTGATATCAGTGGCCCTTTCTCGTGTGGATTCTTTACATTTATTTTTGAAACATTTATATTTTCAGAATTTATTTCGCAGCAACTTATTTCCATATGGCGATTGCTAATTTGCTCTAATAATTTCTCCGATTTTCTTAAAAAGATTTTAACTCTTTCATATAATTTTCAAATGGAAAAGCACTAAAAGTATCTAATGGTCCAAATTGTTTCACGCAGTCAGTTATATGTAAAAGATTATGAATATTATGGGATGCAAATTCGGGTCCGTAAATTTTAATAAAACATTCAACAAAATGTTTAAATAATTTATCCGCATATTCAATATATTCGATTGTACTTTTCTGACATAAAATACGAACAGCAACATGCAGAGTGAGAAAGTTGAAGAAGATATCTGAGCTCAATTCTTTTCGTAATACAACAGGGCCGGTATATAATAAAAATTGTCTTAATTCGGTTGCTTTCCATTGTGCAAAATCTTCTATTTCTCGTGGCCTCCTTGCAAATTCTTTTGGAATAAATTGCCTAATTTTAAGAAGAGATCTAAAAACATTTTTTATTTTATGCGAAGGTAAACATCTACTTTTGAGAGGGCCACTTATCCACAATTTTATTAGCTTTTTAACCACGCCCTTACATATCACATGCATATAATCTAAGGGAAAACGAGATATAACGCCAAAATTTAAAATGTCTAATAAAATAGAACGACCAAGATGGTATTCTTCTTGAAGTTGATTACGGATGGTATCGTCTGTCCTGTTTTGATAATTAAAATTGGGAAAACAAACTCTGTTAGCGATAAATTCTCCTTCAATCGTACATTTTGAACAGCTGAAATAGCCAGTATGTCCTTTAGTAAGCGTAATGAAAGATTTAGCAGGCGCGTCACGTATGACAGAATGTATTAATACTGAAAATGTTGTGTCGTTATAAGTTACACCCTCGTTAATTAAAATATTAATATCGTTTACAAACTGTTGTAAGAATTTATTTGCATCCTGCGGTTTACTTTTACCGAAATAGCAACCGATAAGAAATACTTTTCTGTGAGACATGATTCGACCTAAAATGGGCCATAATTGATTTGAATTTGATCTAGAAATTGGTACACCATCGATACCGATTTGAATCTGGATAGGAGATGAAACCGTACTCTTGCTTGTAGATAAAAATTGTAAAATGTTATATTCAATACTAAAATGACAATATTGCCCAGGAAATATATCAGTAATAACGGAAGATCGTGTACGTAACAATGTCTTTGCACATTTTGGCAAATTAGAAAAAATTGGGTATATTCTTTTTAAACCAGACAATAAATGCGATAAAGATACGTGAGGAATACGATATCACAACAAAATTACCTTTTTAAAAAAAGGTAAAAAAAAAAGGCGTTAAGTATGTGGCGCGCAGCATGTTAGCTCGAAGAAAGTGGTTATCTCAAAAAAACCGATGAGGTATCTTTGTACCTAAAAAAACTGATGTGGTATGTTTGTACCTAAAGAAAACCGATGTGGTATGTTTGTATCTCAAAAAATCGAAGTATCTCTGTATATCTAAAAAAATCGAAGTATCTCTGTATACCTAAAAAAAAAACCGATGAGGTATTTTTTACTTCTAAAAAACCGATGTAGTATGTTTGTATTTTAACAAAAATAAATGATATCTATAAATTGCGTTAATTATAATCTCAAAAAATCGAAGTATCTCTGTATTCTAAAAAACCGATGTGGAATGTTTGTATTTTCACAAAAATAAATGATATCTATAAATTGCGTTAATTATAATCTCAAAAAATCGAAGTATCTCTGTATACCTAAAAAAAACCGATGAGGTATTTTTATACTTCTAAAAAACCAATGTGGTATGTTTGTATTTTCACAAAAATAAATGATATTTATAAATTGCGTTAATTATAAAATGAATATATATTCTTCGGAAAATAACTGTAGTATTACTTTTAAAAAATATCTTTGTATTTAAGTGTCTTCTTACACAAGTCATATAGCTTCATTTTTCCTTACAGCCATTATAATGTAACCAAATTTCGTTACCTAACTCAACCCAAGTGATATGTATCTTTTTAAATAAATGTTTTCTTGATTGATCTTTAAATAAATCTTTAAATTGCGTTAATCAGAAAGAGAAGATACAATTACAAAATTTTTAATCCAACACAGGAATACAAGGTATTTAAATGCAAAGATGTTAATCGCAAAGATTAAAAACTGTTAAAGAAGTAACAATAAAAAATGCAAATATTTTATTGAAATAAAAGAAAATTTCGTACAAATACTTAACGCTGCTTTTTTACTCCAGTCACAACAAAATTACCTTCTTTAAAAAAAGGTAAAAAAAGGCGCCAAGTACACGCGCAGCATGTTAGCTCGAAGAAAGTGGTTATGGAGTAAAAAAGCAGCGTTAAGTATTTGTACGAAATTTTCTTTTATTTCAATAAAATATTTGCATTTTTTATTGTTACTTCTTTAACAGTTTTTAATCTTTGCGATTAACATCTCTGCATTTAAATACCTTGTATTCCTTGTGTTGGATTAAAAATTTTGTAATTGTATCTTCTCTTTCTGATTAACGCAATTTAAAGATTTATTTAAAGATCAATCAAGAAAACATTTATTTAAAAAGATACATATCACTTGGGTTGAGTTAGGTAACGAAATTTGGTTACATTATAATGGCTGTAAGGAAAAATGAAGCTATTATGACTTGTGTAAGAAGACACTTAAATACAAAGATATTTTTTAAAAGTAATACTACAGTTATTTTCCGAAGAATATATATTCATTTTATAATTAACGCAATTTATAGATATCATTTATTTTTGTGAAAATACAAACATACCACATTGGTTTTTTAGAAGTATAAAAATACCTCATCGGTTTTTTTTAGGTATACAGAGATACTTCGATTTTTTGAGATTATAATTAACGCAATTTATAGATCTCATTTATTTTTGTGAAAATACAAACATTCCACATCGGTTTTTTAGAATACAGAGATACTTCGATTTTTTGAGATTATAATTAACGCAATTTATAGATATCATTTATTTTTGTGAAAATACAAACATACTACATCGGTTTTTTAGAAGTAAAAAATACCTCATCGGTTTTTTTTTTAGGTATACAGAGATACTTCGATTTTTTTAGATAGGGGAGACCGGGGTTAAATCGCCAACGGGGTTGAACCGCCAAATCAAATATCTCGGAACCTGTATATTGTGCGAACTCGCTATTAATATTGTAAACGCTGCTTATGGTACCCATGTGACCAACGGAGTTTCGGCAGGTTACCTGCCGTGTTATGATTTTTACGAGGGCAAACGTGTTTTCGGAAAGTGAAAGTGAAATTTTCTGCGCGTGGAAATTTTGTAATATCTTGAATATTATTGTATCACCGAATCTCAAAGTAAGTGATTATAAAGAGTAATGCATGCTGAACACGAATTCAGTGTAGTTTTTTCATTATCGTTGATGTCTAATTGTGGGGGCTTGTGCCCTTTGCGTATGTGTACGCGGTTTTTCTCTAGAGTCATGTGGCTATTTCAATGGCGAAAATAAATTACTCTCCTTGTGGGTTTTAATATTCGTGTTTACTGATCACATAATCTCGTGTTGATACAATCGTTATGCCGCTCGTTTTTGTAATATGAAAATGTAAGGCCTTCCTTCTTCTGGCAACGGACACGAGAGAGCTACTACAACTAGAAAAGAATAAAAAACGGGAGAAAAAGGACGGGGACACTAGCGCCAAGCGTGTGCAACTGCGCGAGCCAATCAACGAGAGCGCAACTAAACCACGAGAGCGCGACTCATCCGCGAGACCGCAAATTACAAATTCAGAAGGCGACGTTACAGCGCCGACATGCCGCCGCCCTTGAAAGGATCATCTTTCAATAAGAAAATACAAAATTATTCTAACTTATTCGATTAACAAATTGCAGGACAAAAGTCTTAGAGAATAAACTAATAAGATCATATGCAACGCAACGCATGTTATTATAATATAAACGCAATATAAGAAATAGTATAGCTAGACAGAGTCCTCAATAGGAAGCAGGCACAACCTCGTGATAGGACGTTTATAAATTCCATTTATGGTGCGTATAGTGGCGACACGAGCTATTTCATCATCACCAAGATGCAATTCTTGAATTCTTCCGAGGGGCCATGATAATGGTGGGGCATTATCCTCCTTTAAAACAACCATTTCCCCAATATGTATTGATGCATCCTGGGTTTTCCATTTATTACGCTGTTGGCATTGATGTAAATATTCCCGCGACCAACGTCGCCAGAAGTGTTGTCGTAATTGCTGTACATATTGCCATCTAGAAAGGCGATTTGACGGTATTTCCTCCAGAGAAGGCTCAGAGCACGATGTGAGAGGAGTACCTATCAGAAAGTGTCCTGGAGTTAGGAAGATAAAATCATTAGGGTCAAAGGAAGTAGGTGTAAGTGGCCGTGAATTTAATATGGCTTCAATTTGAATAAGAAGCGTCTCTAATTCCTCATACTTGAGATGGCTATCTTTCGTCATTTTGATTAAATGTCGTTTAGCTGACTTTACAGCAGCTTTACAGCCATAATCCGCCGTGGTGCGGAGATCTTGGAGGTATGAAATGCCAATGAACTCCTTTATTGGTAGCTTGATCAATGATCTGCTGTTGCATCTTTTGGTCGTTGATTAGATCTGCTAATTCTCTAAGCTCACGTTGAGCTCCGACGAAATTTAGACCATTGTCTGAAAAGATGTCTGAAGGACATCCTCTTCTGGAAATGAAGCGCCTAAAAACACTCAAGAATGCTTCAGAAGATAAATTGGAAGCCAGTTCGATGTGTACCGCCTTGGTTGCGAAGCAGACAAAGACTGCAATGTAACACTTTATGAGTTTAGCATTACGTCTAGTCCCTTCCTTGTAGTAGAGAGGGCCGGCATAATCGACACCACACTTGTCAAATACCTTCATAGGTATATTCACTCGGGATTCAGGAAGGTCGCCCATTAATGTAGAAGCAGTTTTTGGCGAATTTCGAAAACAAATTACGCATTTTCGTACAATTTGTCGCACAATATTACGCGCAGAGATGAGCCAGTATTTTTGACGTATTGCGGCCAAGGTGGCTTGTGGCCCAGCGTGAAATTGCATTTTATGTTCGTGCGTTATGATGAGATATGAGAACGGATGACGCCCTGGTAATAGCATAGGGTGTTTAGCAGAGTACGGCAGAAATGATGATCTTAACCGACCTCCGACTCGCAATATTCCTGAATCATCTAAGAAAGGATTTAATTTTAATATGGGACTGTTTTTATTCACCGCTCTATGTTTTGAAAGGAACTTGATCTCTTCGGCAAAGTACTCGGCTTGTATTAGTTTCACTAGACGAACAATGGCTTGATTAAGCTCTTCAGGTATAATGGGTTCATGTTTAATTGGTTCCATTGTGCTCATCTTCTTTGCTGGAGATATTACCGAATCATTTGAAGTCTTGGGTAGTCTTGTATTTTTCAAAAAACGTAACATGTATGCGACAATTCGAACTAGTTTAGTGAATTTCGAGTATTTCTCAAATATGTTGAGACCTTCTGTGGCGACTAGGGTTGTGGCGATTGTTTTGGATCTTCTTTCCGGCAATTCTTCTGGTGATATAGTAGGAGCCGGAACTTGTGGCCATTGCTGCTTGTCGTAACTTAGCCAGATGGGTCCTGTCCACCATATTTTTAGATTACCCAATGCGTTAGGCATAACGCCTCTCGATAGAGGATCCGCAGGATTGTCCTCACTGCGAATATGGCTTCAATATTGAATTGGAGTTAATTGTTGTATTTCTCCTACCCTGTTCGCTACAAAAGTAGACCAAGAACGACTGCAAGATTGGAGCCATGCTAAAACGATCTCAGAATCTGTACCCAGAGATACAAGATCTATTTTGCAATTAAGACATTTTGAAGTCTTGTCATACAGTTGGGCTAGTAACAAAGCTGCACTTAGCTCGAGACGTGGAAGAGTTAAGTTTTTCAGTGGTGCTACTCTAGACTTGGAGCATAGGAGGTTTGTGAAATGTTCTCCTGTGGTAGAAGTGGAACGCAGATAGATGCAGGCTCCGTATCCGACTTCGCTAGCATCAGAGAACCCGTGTAATTCCAAACATGTAGGTTTGTTAGCTGTTATAACTCTACGCGGGATGCTTATGTTTTTCAGCTCTTGCAACTGTCCTTCGTATTGCTTCCATTTCGTGTTCAAAACTAAAGGTATGGATTCATCCCAATTGAGCTTGAGACGCCAGAGATCTTGCATGATTGTCTTGGCCACCATTGTAACTGGGCCTAGTAATCCTAGAGGGTCAAAAATCAAAGCGATTCTGGATAAGATGCCTCTCTTCGTGGGATTTTCAAGTGGTGGTAGACAGTTGATACTGGAGAACTTAAATGTGTCTGAATTGCAATCCCATATGATGCCTAGAGTGCGTGTTTCTGTTTCCTTGTCAGCTGCCAAAATAAATTCCTTTTGATTGTCCGAGGATTTTTCACCTTGTAAGGAGAGTTCGTTTGACGCCCATTTCCTCAGTTCGAATTTTCCTTCCTGCAACAATTGGGTAAGTTCCTCTTTAATCCTTAAGGCTTCTTGTAATGTATTTGCCCCGGAGACCAAATCGTCAACGTAGAAATCCCGCAACAGTATCTTAGCTGCAACTGGATATCGTTTTGCATATTCTTCAGCTAGTTTTCTCATAGATTTGATTGCTTCGAATGCTGCGGAAGCCGTTCCATACGTCACTGTGAGTAACTCGTATATTTTGATGAGCTCGTTAATTGCATTGCGCCAGAAAATACGTTGGTAAGGCGTGTGTGATGGATCAACTAGCACTTGCCTGTACATCTTGACTACGTCAGCCGTCAGAGCAATTACGAATGTGCGAAACCTCGCTAAAATGGAGAAGAGATCTTTTTGCAGGTTAGGTCCTACCATTAATACATCATTCAAGGAAATGCCAGTATCAGTCTTGGATGAACCGTTGAATACTACTCTGAATTTTGTAGTTGTACTTGTTTCCTTTTTACTGCGTGATGTGGTAGGTAGTAAGATTTATTTGGAGCGTATTCGATCGAACTATCCACTTCGCGCATGTGTCCTAGGTCAATGTATTCTTGCATGAATTTCTTGTATTCAGCATACATATCTGGTTGAGTTATAAGGCGTGCTTCTAGTGCCTTGAAGCGTCTTAAGGCTATGTCCTTTGAATTGCCTAGTTTATCGAGTTTGTCTTGCTTTAGCGGTAATTTGACGATGAAACGTCCTTCAGGATTTCGCCGCAATCCTTTCAAGAATAGCTCCTCGCAGGCACGCTCTTCACTTGTTAATGTTGGTGAAGAAATGTTGTGCTCTACTTCTCAGAAACGATTTAATTCATGACTTAAATCATTGGATATAGTTAAATGCAAGTTAACCGAAGGAGTCGGTCCAGCTATGTCAATAGCAGTGCAGCCTGATACTACCCATCCAAAATGAGTTTTTTGTAGAATAGGTAGATTTTTAGATTGTTTGATTTGGCCAGCACATATGGTTCTCCAAAATAATTCAGCGCCTATTAGCATATCGATACTAGACGGTACGTTGAAATTAGGATCTGCTAATTTTATGTTTTTAGGTATCATGAAATTTTGGATGGATAGCAAGTGCTGCGGTAAATGTTGGGTAATCTTTGGTAATATTACGCAATCTATATTTTCGCTAAAGTTGTTGAAACGGGATTTAACGCATACATTTACGAAACTCTTAGCACGAATTATTCCTTCCATGACGCCTGCCACTGACATTTCAAGCGATCTTTCCCTGAGCCGCAATTTATCAGCAAGCTCTTGCATTATAAAATTCATTTGAGAACCGCTATCAAGTAATGCGCGACAAGAAAGGGGTTTGTTGTTAGAATCGTAAATATTTACAATGGCTGTGGACAGCAAAATGCTCAACGGACGATGACTTGAAATGCATTGTGTCAAGACTGGAAGCGGAGTGTCTGTTGATTTATCAGTGGACGCCTTTGTATTCGATGACGATTGATCTAAGTTATCTATGGTAGACATATGTAATAAAGTGTTATGCTTTTTGCTGTATTTGCGACAGGCACTTGATTTACAAAGCTTGGATTGATGGGTAGTAGATCTTAGACAATTTATACAAAGGTGAGCTTTTTTCGCATTCTTAATTCTATCCTCTACTGGTAATTTAAGAAACTCTTCACAATGATATAATTGATGATTCTCTTTACATAAAGGACAAGATAAGTTAGATGTAGCAATGTTGGCGACCGATGTACCCTTGTATTTTCTTTGTTTCTGAACAGAATTATTTGTTGCGCTGTTATGAGTTCTACTGTGAATTGACTCTAAAGCTTGACAACGTTTTGAAAGGAAATCTGTCAATGTTTTCAAATCGGGTACATTGGCATCAAGAATGCTTATTTCCCACGCTTTATTTGTAGCTATGTCGAGCTTAGAAACTATTATATGAATGATTAAGTCGTCCCATGAATCAGTAGGCCTATTAAGAGCCTTCAGAGCGCGCAGGTGCTTAAGAATGGTGTCGAGTAACTCACGCAGAGCTGTATGATTTTCCTTGTTAAGAGCTGGTGCATCAAATATGGCTCTGATGTGCTTTTGTATAATCCAACGCTTATTGTCAAAACGTTCCTTGACGGCTGTCCATGCATCAAGGTAGTTATTTGTTGTCGTTTCTATTGACTTTATAATTTCCGCAGCCTTGTCCTTTAATGAAGAGCGTAAGTAGTAGAATTTTTCAATTTCAGATAATTCTTCATTCTGATGGATTAGTTTTTCGAAAGTGTCTTGGTATGTATACCAATCCTCGTAAGAACCTGAAAAAACTGGTAAAAGTATCTTTGGAAGCTTAATGCGCGTTTCCCTGGAATTGACCGTGTGGTTGCTCTCCGATCGTGGAGTTGTACGAATTTCGGGTTGACCGAACAATTCAAGTGTTGTATCGTATCGCGACATAACAGAAAAGTAAGGTTCCTCAAAGCTAGCGCGTTGCTGTATTTGTTGCTCGAGAAGCTGTTTTTTGTCTGCCGCAGGATCTGCATTTTCGAGGGCTTCAATGCGTGATTGTACCGCGTCGAACTGAGCCCACAGATCTGCTAATTTTTGTTTACGCTCGATAACGTCGTGTCGCGAGCCTTGGTTTATATTGAAACTTTCTATAAAAGTTTTTAATCGCGTGGCTGATGCTCTTATGTGAGATCTTTTGTTTTTGGCTTCCGCTAACGTTAACGTATCCATTACTATATGCAATATGGCTACTGTGACGAACGCGAAATGAACACGATTTCTAAGTGGTAATGTAATATAACCTAGTATTAATCGTAAGGATGTACGCTTACCTGGTGTAGTACGACTTTATTCTTTGGAAATTCGTACTATTATCTATATACCTGTTTTGCCGTAATCCGGCTCGAAGGACCATTAATGTGGGGGCTTGTGCCCTTTGCGTATGTGTACGCGGTTTTTCTCTAGAGTCATGTGGCTATTTCAATGGCGAAAATAAATTACTCTCCTTGTGGGTTTTAATATTCGTGTTTACTGATCACATAATCTCGTGTTGATACAATCGTTATGCCGCTCGTTTTTGTAATATGAAAATGTAAGGCCTTCCTTCTTCTGGCAACGGACACGAGAGAGCTACTACAACTAGAAAAGAATAAAAAACGAAAGAAAAAGGACGGGGACACTAGCGCCAAGCGTGTGCAACTGCGCGAGCCAATCAACGAGAGCGCAACTAAACCACGAGAGCGCGACTCATCCGCGAGACCGCGAATTACAAATTCAGAAGGCGACGTTACAGCGCCGACACTAATATTTCGTGGGCGATCAAACCTGAAACTTATGTTTGGGGCTTATCCGCCAGTAAGCACCCGGGGCTGGTCCGCCAGTCTCGTCACTGTGGCGTGCCGGGCGCACGACTTCAGCTCACGACGATTTCAGGTTAGGTTTCCCTCGAGCGTGATTCTGTCTTCCCTTGCACGTGCGTCAGTTTGTATAGGAGGGAAATGGTACGCACGTTTCGTCGCAAAACGACTCCCGTCGACAAGGAGCAACTCAAGAAGGCAGTTCTTGCGGTGAGAAAAGATAAAATGAGTGCTTTACGCAGCCGCAAAACAATTCGATGTCCGGAGAACCACGTTGAACGACTTGAAAAAAATGCCACACAAACAGAACCGCAGCCTTCGACAAGCAGTGGGCGTAAATCGAAATCAAGGAAGCAGCAGCGGTCGGATTCTGACGAAGACTTGAATAATACGTGCTGCGTGTGCTCAGAGAAGTTGACAATAAACAGAGCATATGGGAAACAGTGCATTGCGTGCGAGCGTAGACACAACACATGCGTGCGCTTGTCAGGATCTGTATTCACGTGCCTAAATTGTTTTATGGAATAAGTAAAAAAAATGTTTCGCATAAAAATTTGTAATAAATTTTTTAAAATGTATCCTATCATTTTTCAGGATTAGATGTACGTATATGTATTGAAAATGCAGTGTGGCGGATTAGCCCCGGGGGGGGTAGCGGTTCAACCCCGGCATTTTTGAGATTTCAATTTTTCCACCGTTGTCGTTTTTGCTCTATACCGGTTAAACAAAGCAACATAGATAAAAATTTCCTATATAAATTTTGTAGCTAAAGGTTCACTCTTTACAGTGGTATACCACATTTAACTAAAATTATTTATTTTGTTGTTAAAAATCAGCACCGAAAAAAAACTGGCGGTTTAGCCCCGGTCTCCCCTATATATATATATATATGTATGTATGTGTAGGCGGCAGTGTGATCTAGTGGTAGAACGCCAGACTCGTAATCTGAGGAACCAGGTTCGAGTCCACTAGAGCCATGTAAACATGAAAAGTTTTTTCCGAAAGCTGCGCCCTCCGTGCAAAATAGGCTCTTGTGCGGAGCAAACTGGGTTCCATCTTTCGGAAAGAGACATTAAGCCGTTGGTCCAAAGGGTTAAGTGAGAGGAGAAGGGTAATATTGGAATAGAGGGTTGGGAACGTCCCTACAAAACGCCTTGCAACCCTGCGGGGAGTCAAAATATTAATAAAAAATGCAAAATAGAGAACTTTTCAACTCACAAGTTTATTTCATTTTATCTGCGCACAAAAATAATCCTAAACTTTTTGAGACATTCTGTATTGTGTATTTTGAAATTGTGTATTTTGAAAAAGGTAATTTTGTACTGATATGCATTTTGTAGTGTTACGTATCTTATAAAGAGTATATCTTACAAAGAATATGTACAGATTGTAAAGCTAAAGGTATTACAGACTATTATTTCTAATTTTGCAATACAAGACATGATCGTAATCTAACGTGATTAATGCTAAATTTAGAATATCACTGCTAATCATGAAAATACATTGCTGGACATTGTTTTTATGTAAAATGTGTATCTATATTTGATAATAGTTGCTTAATTTTTATTATCAAGTTTTTGTAAAAATAATATATAAATATTTGTAGCACCTGCAGGCCATCGTTCCTTTTTAATCATTTTATCTTTCTCATCAATTTTAATCCAAGATGTCCCTTCTCTACACATACTTGCATAATAGCCATTCTCAATACACGAACCATCATGAAATATAGCATTCATTACTTTATACCGCTGTTTAGCTATTGACACCTTAGCTGTTGATACGCCATTTAAATTAAATTTCTGTGGTATTTTTATTACTTTATTATCTTGTAACGAAAACAAAACTAAATGAATAATAACTATTTCTTTTGTCAACGTTAATTCATTTTTAAACATTATATTATTTCCCGCACAATGTTCGCATGATTTGTCATGTGATTGACACCAATGTGAAAATGTAGTCTTTAATAAATCATTAAGATCACATTTTTTCTTCAAATTTTCAATAGAAATTGGGACAACTATATTGTTATCAGTAATAATAACTTTTGTATTACCACACGATTTGCACCGACTAGTACAAGTAACTTGATGCTCTACCAGATTTCTGACATAATCATATTTTGTACAAATAGCAGTGAGAAATTCGACGGCATCTCGTTTAATCGATAAGTATTCTTCTAAACTTTTCCATATCGCATCAGTGTTCAAATTTTTCATATTACTTTTATATCGCTGTGCTAGTTTACTTAAATCATCTTGTTTATCAATATTAAGCAACTTTTTTCTAATAATACTTAAATGCAATAAGCATTGTAATACTGCATTTGCACAGTGCGAATTTTATTTGTATTTTCTAAAGCACGTATCTCCCAAGCAGTACTTTGTCGAGCTTCTTGTTGATCTGACTCTTGAACGGAAGCAATTCTTTTCGACAATGTCCACGGAACATCTTTTACTTTTCGAAAACGTTGTTTTGAAGTAGCAATCATTTGTGCTTGTGGTCCTCTTAGCCGATTATATTCGGTAATAGCTCTATCACTAGCTGTTATAGATAACGGATCAAAATTAATTAAATGCAATCCACCCGCAGTTTTTACTCGGGATAACGCAACATATGCTTGACCATGACAAAATACAGAATTACCTATATCTATAACAGCGTTTTCCAAGCTTAATCCTTGGCTTTTATGAATGGTGATGCCATAACTCAAAGATAATGGAAATTGTTTTCTAATAACATACGCTTTATCCATTACTTCAAACTTGACACTTACTCTTTCAATAAAATACTCCGAACCAGACGGTAAAAGAAGTTTTATCTTTTCTACATAATCAGTATCCTGCACAACAGAAATAACTGTAGCAATTGTACCATTTACAAGGCCCAAAGTGACATCAATATTGCGTCTTATCATGACTTTAGCTCCAATTTTAACTGTAATTTTTCTTGAAAGTCCAGCTGTTCTAGTATTATCTTCATCGTTATCCGTCAATTTCTTTTGTACTTTCTTTTTTATATATTTATCACATTCAAACGTATCTTCAGCAATTAATAATATTTCTTTCGAAGCAATACGACTTAACATTGCAGTGTTAAGAACATCGCACATATGACAAGTAGGCAGTAAACAAACGGTATCAGATGGCAAATTATCAATAAAATTACATAATTCGTATAATCTTGTTTCGAAAGACTCGCCTTTAAAAGAAATTTTTCTTTTTTCGAGAATCTCAAAATCAGATTTTGTCAATAAACCAATACGAACTCTCGAGAGTAATTCACGATAAGATTCATCTCCTTGCTGGCGCATATTGATCGTTAATTCGTCATATTTAAAATTTTTCCACAAATTTGGAACCGCCATACAGCCCATATATTTACCAATTTCTTTCTTTGATAATTGAACAAAAACAAAATCTTCACGTACAGGAGGTAATTGAAGTAAATCTCCAAAAGAATATGCTTTTGACCAAACCAACCATCGTCAGTGGTATCGAATATTTGAGATAATCGTAAATGTATATACGCTAAAGTTAAATTAGATATCATTGACACTTCATCAATTATAATAAGAATAACATCTTTGAATTCTGCCCGTAAAACTTTCAAAACGTGATCAGATAATTGTGTATACTTGGGAGTATCACCATGTTGAACGGGTAACTGAAACACTCTGTGACTCGTCAAAGCATCGATATTGAACGCTGCTATACCAGTAGGTGCTGCTACAACGGTATCCTTGTTGAGATTTTGTTTTATCCAGCATTTAATTGTTTTAATTATGAAACTTTTACCAGTACCTCCTTCTCCGCTAACGAATTTTAGTAATTGTCTATTATCCGGCGATGTTACGGTGTCGATCACATCGTCAAATACTCTTCTTTGATCTGCGTTCAGATTTGAAATCATTTCAGATACATTGATTTCCCGATCTAATTTTTCACCAAGATCCTTAAAATCTTGCATCGCTTCACCAGCCTCAATATTTTGAACACCTATTGGATTATCAGGATCATCTTGAGACTCGTGCTGTTTTTCCAAATCATCTAAACGTTCTTGAACTAATTGCTTCGCAGTTTCTAATGCTTTTTGGAATTCCTCTAATTTTTCACGATACTCAAATGCTTTCTCAAGATCTAACTTTCCCTCGTGAAACGCTTCTGCATAGGTATCACATCCATTTTTAAGATCTTCCAGTTTTCGCCATGGCTTGAACAAAAGCAGTAATGAAAAGAAATAATTTTCCGGCTGCGTATCGACTTTATATCTATAGTGATTAATAAGATAGTCACGCTGTCGCCGTTTCAGATAATAACCATTATTCATCTTGTAGTATTCAATATGTTTACTTCGTGGTTTAATTTTCGTAATATCATATTGCTGTGCAAATTCATACAAGCACAAGGATTCAAGTTCTTTCGGTCTCCGTGGATAATGATCATCTATTATAGATGGACAAAATATGTCTGTGGAATCTCCATCGAGAGCTTCAATTTCCTTACAAGTTTTAACTTTTCTACGTCGGTTCGGATTAACATCTAACCATCTAATAGACGTATTTCGATCAGTCCCATATAAAGGAATACCTAGCAATGTATCAGCAGCTTCAAGAGCTCCACATTCCCTATTACTCATGGCTCGATTAGCAATCTTCCAAAGACGGCTCGCCAATGATACGTTTTTGTTATTTATACTATCAAAGATAACATCAGCTATTTCACTTTTTCCTGGCTTATTTACATACTTAGTAATATACCAAGTAAGCAGCGATGATTTTTCACCGATAAATTGTATATCCATATTTCCTTCCCATGCAGTAAGAAGGATAGGATTATAATCATTTATAGTGGTTTCAGCATCCGTTCGAGGAAGGTCATAAAGCCTACTTCTATGTTTTAATCGTCTCCTACCTGCTATCGAACTTATGACATCTCTTATAATCAACGTGTCTGTAACTGGACGAGGAAATCCAAAACGACAGACGCGAGTCGTTTTTTTAGAACGTCCTACTTTTTTAGAACGAAGACAATAAGCGTTATCTTTGTGTCGTTGATACATATCGACTCGCCTGTGTAACAATGGTGAAATTTTTGGATCTGGCATTTTACAACTTATATGTTGCAAAATAAATTCAGAAACCTCTTCAACAGAAGATTTACCGATAATTGGCGCGTCTTTAATCCAAATTAATAAATGAAAATGTTGTATACCTCTACCTTGGTATTCTCGTCGCCAGAAGTAATGTGTTACTTCTCCGATCGGGTGATCTTTGGAACAAATAAAATCAAGCAGCGCTTTGAATTTATTATCAAGAAACCTCGACGTCGACACGGGATCTTTCGCAACGAGTACACTAATGGGCGTCGAATCGTTAGGCCATCCATTTACTTTACGAATATATTCACCTAAATCAGTCCACATCCATTCACCAGGACTAACTGTAAAGAACCATGTCGCAGGTCCGAAATGTTGCGTCATACAATTTAAATCATTTCTTGGTCTACGCCAGTATTGTTCCGTATTTCTTAGAGTGGAAAATATTGAACTCAAGTCAGATTCCAAATCACCTTTCTCCAATGCTTGTAAATATTCTTTAGCCGTATAACGTTCTCGTGAATTAGTTGTATACAATTTGTGATAAATACCACGACTTAATTGACGATTATTCGCATCATTCAACAAGAAAAATAAGTATTGTATACTTAATCTAAATTGTGAATGTTTGGATGTCAAACAACATTTAATAAATTCATGGGTGTGAAGTTTAACCTGTCTAGTTTCGTGTTGTCCATTAACACCAAAAGGAAATAAATCTGGAAAACACAATAGATCTAAAGTTTTCTCACGATTGTCCAAGGGCGAATCTTGAACTTTTAACATTTGATATAAGGCGGTATCCCTTTCACATGATTTTTTTTCATATAAAGGATAAATAGTGTATTGCTCGTAATAACTATCTTGACTTTCGTCAAGAACCTGGGTTAACATTGCCTCACGCTGATTATTTGAAGTAGCGTCTACGTTATTTTTTGTTTCTTCCATTGGAACTCTTGGGCTTAATTCTTGTTCGTCATTCGAAACAGATTCACTATCATTTTCCGTCTCTTGTGCTTCAAATTCATTATTATCCAGTTTCTCTAAACATTATCCATCGTGAGTTTTTGAGAGTTTTATATTATTGTAAAAAGGATTGTTACGTTTGAGCCATGTTAAAGCCTTGTGTACCTTTTTACGATCTACGTATTCCTCCCAAACAATTTTTGATTTTGTCGGAACACCTCTAACACGTACGAAGTACATTTCATGATTTTTATTAATTGGATCAGCATCGGAACATAATTTGTTCCATGTCTCTTGTAAAGGTAATGGTAAATGAAACGTTCTACCTTTCACTTTTTGTACCATATTTCTATGAGGCAGTTTTTTGTTAATAACAGTTCCCATTTTAACAACAGTTTGAAAAGCTTTAGCTCTTTGTATAAAAATTTTTTCAAACGTGTTGAGAGATGATATTTCTTCGGGTGTATCTTGTACAAATCGATTATTTAAAACGCAATACGCAGGCATTAATCCGTTATGAAATTTTCCTGCACAATAACGACATATGTATTGTGGGGTAATGTTATGTCTTTTTAAATGCGCCATTAAATCTCTCCAAATTGGAATATCTAATTCCGTTTTAAGCTTATTAATTTCAGAGACACTTCTCTTATAACAAAGTCTCTCACATGATGCACAAACATATCGAGGTGTGTTCATGCAGCGTTTGGTAAAAGCCTTAAACGCGTTGCTATAGCGAGAAATGATATCGTCATCACTCAAAATAGTACTACTCTGCTGATGTTTGTACATATTTGCTTTTTCTTGTTCCAAAGTTATAATTTCGTTTAATGTCTACATCAGCGGAAGTTAAAGCCTTCTCCAGATTTAACATTTTCCGATAGAAACTTGTCATTTGATAAGTTAAACGTTTAATATATCTCACATTTGGAAAATGAGGTGATAATAGTTGAACAGAAAGAAACATCCCTTTGCAAAGTTTCGTGTCATCAATGTAACAAGCATGTGTGTGACCTTTTTTATTCGAATTTGTTATTGTACATGTATAAATCTTTTGCAGCAACTGTGGTATTTTCTTTAAAGTACATGTACGTATCGTTTGAAGAAATTTCCCATAACGATCGATTAAAGACGGATTATCATTAATTTTACACAAGGTATCACATACCCATGATTTTTTTGCTCGTTTTGCCTGCCGCAAAGGTAATACATTCATAGCTTGACCTTCTACGTTCATTATCAAAGGTTGTGATGAAGTAATTTTATCATATGTGTCGATAAAATAATTTTCAGACGAAGCTGTATGTCGCGATATGCCACATAACGCACATTTTTTATCGTCAATTGTATAGCATTTTTCGGCTTGAGTTAAACACGCTTCTGATTTCTTTTTAAGTGAAGCTAATATTCTTTTGATATTGTGGACAAAACTGTGTCGAATATGCATACACCACGTACGATTCTTTCGGCTTCTAATCGTCTTTCAATATGATTTTTAATATTAAGTTTCTTTTCAATATCTTCAACTGCCACAGGATTGTATTATATAATTTTGTGACCAAAACTTTGCATATTTTTTAGTAATATTTTTGGCAATATCGCGATTTTTGTTCGCAGGTACGTATTTAGAATTCTTTCTCTCATAATATCGCTTATTGTAAAGCCATTTACGATCAGAATATTTTCTTTGTCTATCTCGTTCTTGCTGAGAATGTATAAGATATCGTTTTCGCTTATTAAGACGATACTTTTGTAAGTTGTCTTTATAATGTTTTTGCTTATTAAGACGATACTTTTGTAAGTTGTCTTTATAATGTTTTTGCTTATTGAGACGACACTTTTGTAAGTTGTCTTTATAATATTTTCTTTGTCTATCTCGTTCTTGCTGAGAGTGTATAAGATAACGTTTTCGCTTATTAAAGCGATTATTTGCCAAGTCGTCTTTATACTGACGTCGTTTTTTAGCACGATTGTCTTCTAAATTCTGATATCGACGCTGTTTTTTAGCACAATCATTTTCTGACGAGTCTTGTTCCTCTCGTTTGCAACGTTTCTTAACGCAATTAATTTTAGTATTATTAACATAATTGTTTTCTGATTTCTGATATCGGCAACGTTTTTTAACACGATCATTTTCTGATGAGTCCTGTTCCTCTCGACAATGTTTCTTAGGGCAATTATTTCCAGTATTACTAATGTTTTTACAGGAATCTTTCGGAGATAAATGTCTATTTATACGTAGAGCAGTCGCTTTAGCCTCTCCATCTCTTATTACTGCTAATGGAAGCACTGTCTGAGCATCACTTTGTGAAACTTCAGGAAAATGTTCAATTGTATTCGATTCGAAAATCTTCAACAAATGTGAACGCATTGCTGTATGATCATATCTAACTTCGTCAGGTTTAATATCAAACAATAATGAAATCGCAAAAGCTATAGCAAAAACTCCGCAATCATTATAGTTTGGTTGATATTGCACAGTAGGAAATTCGACAGGATGTTTCTCAAAGTCGTATGTTGGAAATAATTTTCTCAAGAATACCTCATGATGTTCGTGTAATTCTTTTTTATTTAGTGAATCATAGATATATATTTTTGTTGTATCGTAATAACTACATACCCAATGTCCATTTATATTTATAAGTTTTGGATCTGTACAATTGAATGGAGCTGACGAACTGTGCAATATTTGTATATGTTTTCTATCTTCTGGTATACGTTGAATAAATTGAGGCAATTGGATTCGCCATGTTTCGACAGGTTCATAATCTGAACAACTTCGCAAAAGTGTATGAAAAAATTCCATATGATCGTCCGTAATCCATTGGTTTCGAATAATTATATTTTTTTCTTTAGGCTTTAAAATTACTTTCTTTTCTAAATTCTGTTTGGATCGCTGTCGCTTTACAATAGCGTGATTTAAATCCTGTTGCTCTGCAGGAGATTTTGTAGCATAACTACTTTCAAAATGTGTCTGCACTTTTAGCAATTGCTTCAGTTTCTGTCGCTTTTATTATCGCTAATGGAAATACTCTTTGAGAAATAGCACATTGTGAATCTTGAGCACAATTATTTGGTAAATTCTGTTTGCATTGTTGCTGCTTTGTAGCGCGATTTTCTAAATTTTCTAAATCCTGTTTTTCTGTCTGACATTTTTTAGCGTAATTACTTTCAAAATGTCTTCTCATACGTTGAGCAGTCGCTTTAGCCTCTCTATCTCTTATCACTGCTAATGAAAGTACTTTTTGAGGATTAGCACATTGCAAATCCTGAGGAAAATGTACAATAACATTATTTTCCAAAATTTTTATCAAATGTAAACGCATAGACCCATTTTCATGATCATACTTTACTTTGTCAGGTTTAATATTGAATAACAATGAAGTAGCAAAAGCTATAGCAAAAACACCACAATCGCTACTGTTCGGTTGATGTTGCATAGTAGGAAATTTGACGGGATGTTTTTCAAAGTCATATATTGGAAATAATCTTTCCAAAAATCGCTTATGATCTTTATGCAATGTTTTATTATTTAAGGAATCATATATAAATATATTTTTTCTATCATAATAACTACACACCCAATGTGACGAACTATACAATATTTGAATGTATTTTTTATTTAGTGATACAGGTTGAATCGTATCAGGCAATTGTATTCGCCATGTTTCGACAGGTCTATAGTCCGAACAATTAATTAAAAGTTGTTGAAAATTATCCATATGAGCATCCGTAAGCCATTCGCCTCTGTTAATTATATCTCTTTCAACAGCCTGTAAAGTATTCTTTTTCACCGACATTTTATTAAAAATGAACGGATTGAAAAATGTCTAACAGCCTTTTTCACAAGCGCACAGCACCCGTTCCTTGCAGGCGCACAGCACCCGTTCCCTTCAGGCGCACAGCACCCGTTCTCTTCAGGCGCACAGCACCCGTTCCATGCAGGCGCACAGCACCCGTTCCCTTCAGGCGCACAGCACCCGTTTCCTGCAGGCGCACAGCACCCGTTCCTTGCAGGCGCACAGCACCCGTTTCCTGTAAGCGCACAGCACCCGTTTCTTGTAGACGCACAGCACCTTTGTATTTGCGCACAGCACTTATTCTATGCAGATGCACAGTACCTTTGTCACTACACAACAGTTTAATATTGCACACAGTTGCACACAATAATTTAGTATAAGTAATAATGAAAAAAAAAATACTTACCTTATCCAAAATTCTCCCAGAGAGAATTCTGCTGGAATCCTTATAAATCCTACGCACAAACAAGAAGAAAATAGTGTAAAATCAAAACACTATAGGAAAGCTACTTTTTGTAAAAAATATATTTCAAGGTGTTTCAAATCTTTAAAATATAAAATATCTCATAAAGTAATCACTTTTTATTCACTTTTCGATAATTTTACCTTCATACTTTTATACATGGAATATTAATTTTTACATTTGTAAAATTGAATATGTCTACAAAATGCAATCAAATTTTGTGAAATTTCTTTTTCAACAATCAATTTCTTACATTATTCTGTGTATAAAAGTATCAAAGTAAAGTTATCGATTAAAGTAAAGTTATCGAAAAGTAAATACTTTACAAGATATTTTTTAAAATTAAAAGTACAAAATTTAAAATACCACAAAATTTGTAACTAAAGATAGCTTTATTATAGTGTTTTGGAAAGCTCTAAAGGTAAGCTACAAGCATGCGCAATAAAAAGTGAGTTTTAACTTAAAAAATTCAAGGTGACCTTTATCATGTAACATTGACATCGCCACCTACAATCAAACTGATGTAAAAGAACTCCGTATACTTAACGCAAGACACTACCGTGTCTCTTGATAAGTCTAGTAAATAGATACACGAAAATTTCATTGTGTATATTTTAAAAGCACATAAATTATGGAACATTTTAAACCTAAAACCAATTTGCTATCTGTATTTGAATTGGTACTTTACTCTTGTACGTATGGAGTATTCATGTTCGGGTCGGCCAAAGGGGATAAACATGGAAATCTCATTGCACATATTTTAAACGCACATAAATTGTAGAACATTTTAAAACTAAAACCAATTCGCTATCTGTATTTTAACTGGTACTTTACTCTTGTACATATGGGGTACTCATGTTCGGGTCAGCCAAAGGGGATAAGCATGGAAATCTTATTGCGCATATTTTAAAAGCACATAAATTGCAGAACATTTTAAGACTAAAACCAATTCGCTATCTGTATTTTAACTGGTACTTTACTCTTATACGTATAGGATACTCATGTTCAGGTCGGCCAAAGGGGATGAGCACGGAAATTTCATTGCGCATATTTTAAAAGCACATAAATTGTAAAACATTTTAAGACTAAAACCAATTCGCTATCTGTATTTTAACTGGTATTTTACTCTTAAGGTGCCTTTTCACGTTGATGCTTGATTGGCTCGACACTCATCTTCAGTGAGCAAAAATCTTCAGAAATAATATATTTTATTTATATAAATATATATACATGTATATTCGTAAAATATTATACTTAAAAATAATAATATTTTACGTATTTCAAAGCCTATTTTTCATTGTATTGAGACGATCAACGACGATTCAGCGTCAATGCTGGATGTTGAATAAATTCAGCTTTATTTCTTGACGCTAGCACCAAAGCGAAACCACATGACCCTAGAAATAATATTTTTTACTTATTTATATTATATAAGTAAATTTATATATATATATATATATATATATATATATATATATATATGGGGCATTCTCCGTGAAATCAGACACCCCCCCTGTCCAAAAATTGGGGTCACCTAAAATACTCATCCGGGGCTCATTTTATAGCTACACATATGTAGTTTTATTTGAGCTGTGGCCTTTTGAAAAATCAACATGGCGGACCCCAATATGGTGGCCGAAGTCTGCGGTTAACGAGGTACGACAGATGAAATCGTTACATAAAACAGTTTCGACTGTCATAGAAATATGTGTTAATGGGTTTATTTAGTAGTTAGCATTGAATTCATGGAAAAAATGAATTTTTAGTTTGTCCAAAACCAATATGGCGGCCAAATTATTCGTGAAATGCTAAAAAATAACTATTTTGTTCTTTAAAAATTACAAGCTGCGTTCAATTTCCTTGAAAATTTATATCATGATACATTTTAAGATGTTGATCATAAATTAACAATTGGGACGTCGTATTTGAATATGACGAAACCCAATATGGCGGCTGTATATTCGAAAAATGCTAAAAAATAATGACGTCGATATTCAAATCATACAGACTCGTTCTAATTATTATTAATTTGAGTGTTACGGTATTTTTTAATTGCTGCTCATCAACAAGAATATTTAATTTCAATATGTTGAAACCAACATAGCGGCCAGTTTATAAGTAAAATGCTGAAAAATGATTATCTTGTGAAATGAAACTCACAAACTTTGTTAAATTTTTATTAAAAAATTTCGTGTCCCTACAATCTTTTGGTGAGTGGTTACAAATTAATTATTACATTTTTTCAGATATGGCCGGACACAACATGGTGGCTAAATATTAATTTTTTCGAAAAACTAAAATTTGTTATTAAAATTAGCAAACTTTTTCAAATTTTTATGAATTTTCATAATTTTTTTATTTCTGACTATGATTTCGTTATTGCGGTGACAAAATTTGAACGTGTTTGATCAATTATGGCCGCTAGATTTTGAAAAAAACCTCCTGCTTTCACTGGCTGGACAGTCTGTCTCTCTTGACTTCACTGGCTCGAAAGACTACCTGTCTTGCCTTCACTTACTTATTCAATGTCAAAATGGAGAAAAAGTTCATATTTTGTCGATCAGTGTAACCAGAAATGTACTTAAGTTAACAAATGAGATGATTTTTTATCGGTTTATGGACTTATTCAGATACTAAGGCATATATGCCGTATCTCGTAAACTAGATCTGATAGACCATAAATCTGACGGTATACTTGGATTCTGCACCTCACAATTACCCAGAAACACTTAAGAAATCGCAAGCAACAAAATGTGTAATTGGAAAGAGTTTGTATGATTTGAATATCGACGTCATTATTTTTTAGCATTTTTCGAATATACAGCCGCCATATTGGGTTTCGTCATATTCAAATACGACGTCCCAATTGTTAATTTATGATCAACATCTTAAAATGTATCATGATATAAATTTTCATGGAAATTGAACACAGCTTGTAATTTTTAAAGAACGAAATAGTTATTTTTTAGCATTTCACGAATAATTTGGCCGCCATATTGGTTTTGGACAAACTAAAAATTCATTTTTTTCATGGATTCAATGCTAACTACTAAATAAACCCATTAACACATATTTCTATGACATTCGAAACTGTTTTATGTAACGATTTCATCTGTCGTACCTCGTTACCCGCAGACTTCGACCACCATATTGGGGTCCGCCATGTTGATTTTTCAAAAGGCCACAGTTCAAATAAAACTACATATGTGTAGCTATAAAATGAGCCCCGGATGAATATTTTAGGTGACCCCAATTTTTGGACAGGGGGGGTGTCTGATTTCATGGAGAATGCCCCATATATATATATATAATATATTACATTTGAAGATTTTTGCTCGCTGAAAATGAGTGTCGAGCGTCAATGTGAAATGGCACCTTTATACGTATGGAATACCTACTCATGTTCGGGTCAGCCAAAGGGAATAAACATGGAAATCTCATTGCGCATATTTTAAAAGCACATAAATTGTGGAGCATTTTAAGAATAAAACCAATTTGCTATCTGTATTTTAATCAATTGTTTATATTTACAGGGGGTCAATCATGAATCTTTTCCCCTAGAGTGGAAACGTGAAAAATGAAAAATCTCTTTCTATTGATGTTAAATAGAAAGAGATAGTCATATAAAACTTTTCACTTTCCACGTTCCACATTAATACATGATTGACCCTGATTATCTTAAATACTTCTTATGCCCGTTTTCACCAACGTCGTTTTACTTGAACCTTAGTTCAATTCACTCTGTGTCTGTTTCTAATGCCCATTTCTACTAATGTAGATTAACTTTAATCTCGGTTTAACTTACTAAGTATCTTTTTCTAACTTTTAGAACTAGGAAAAGATGACAGGTAGGTTAAACCAAGATTAAAATTAACCTGCGTTGATAGAAATGGACATAAGGGCCGATAACACAGTCTCCGATTAACGTGATCCTCCGATTAAACTCATTCTGCATCTCTTTCTAACTGTCCCTCTAGAAAGAGACGAAGAATGAGTTTAATCGGAGAATCACGTTAATCGGAAACTGTGATATCGGCCCTAATGCCTGATTTCACCAACGTCGTTTAACTTGAACCTTAGTTCAATTCACTCTTTATCTCTTTCTAACAGTCTCCCTCAGAAACAGACAAAGAGTGAATTGAACTAAGGTTTAAGTTAAACAACGTTGGTGAAATCGGGCATAAGAGAATCCATTAGAAAAAGACAAGGAGTGAATTGAGGTTCAAGTTAAACGACATTTGTGAAAACAGGCATTAGCTTGTAAAATAATTTGTACAGCATCCATAGATATTACAGATTGTTTTATGGCTAAAAATTTTTTAAATGTGTATTTAAGCGACTTTAAATATAAGAATAGATTATATAAATATGCCTTAGTGCGCACTCAGTGTGCACTAATAATGCAAGCACCCGAATATTACAGACAAAATAATAATAATAATAATAATAATAATATGTATATATAACACATACCTCAAGGCACACAAACACAAAATTGCGTATGAATCCACGCGGCGGTGCCCGATTCAAGAAATCCTATTAATAAACACATAAATCTATAAGCTAAAAGAAACAGCAAATACTCTACTTGTAAATTATTGTCAATATACCTTACCAAATCACTATACGCTATACGCTATCACTATACGCTATCACTAATCGCTTCACTCACATCAGACATGAAGTCTCTGCTCTATCTATCTATACCACCATAAATCAAATAAATCATGATATTACCATGAACAATCCCAATCGATAATTCCATTTCACGTATCGTCGGTAATGTTACCGATCGTATGTATAATACATAAACCGTGGATGAGCCTAAGTAACAATTAAATATGATTGGTTGGATCCAAAGATACGAACCAATCACATTCTATGTGCGTTCGAAAAAGCTATTAGCGCTAAAAGCGCACTCCCCGAACACAATCTCTATTATGCCCGTGTCACACTACGTATCGCGGACGCGGATCAGATTGGGATTACGGATCGCGGAACGGAATTCAGCCAATCACAGATAAGCTGCTCGTCTACGATTGGCTAGATTACGATCCGCGATCCGCAATCTCAATCCGATCCGCGTCCGCGATACGTAGTGTGACACGAGCTTTAGTCAGGTGGGTACCGCTCCGTCGAGACGAGTGCTCGACGATCCGCTCGGAAACGACGGTGCTTCTTCGCCACGGTGTCGCTTATACGGAGTCAACAATTTAAATAACTGTGTTGTAGAAGCGCGCGAGTCTCTGCATTTCTTGTCCGCCGGCGACGAGGGTAACGAGGATTGCGTCACCACCGGCAGAGAGATAAAAAACGGTCGGGACCTGTGCTCGGCTGCTCGCGCGGCTCCGAGAGGAAAATTTCACGCCGCGAGCCGCGAGGCTAACGAGAATCTCGAGAGAGTAGCAAAGGCGAAGGTAGAGCGAGTCGACAGAGCCGGTCGTCCGCAGCGAGATACGTTGGAATACGTCGCGACGGCGAGGGTGACAGCGACGGGGAAGCAGGAGGAAAAGAGGAGCGGACACTCGAGTCGAGGCGCAAGATGATGCGTGACCTGCGTGACGTTTACAGCACGCGGTGACACGCGTGTTACGAAGCAGAGCGAATTGGGGAAGGCGAACCGCGAATCGGAAAGAAGGACCGACGGACGGACGTGTGTCCGCGCGCGCGCGGACGTACCCGACCTATACTCGTGTTCAGGACACTACTCGTGTTCAGGATTCAGGACATAATACGTCGCGTTCTCGAGGTGTGTTTATGTATTTATTGCGCGGCGCGCGAAATCGAGCGTGCCTCTTATACTTGAGGGTGTGTTGCGGGCTGATTTCCGATAAACCAACGTTCGTGAATCCGCCCCGGCCGGAACCGAAGATTCGTCTCGAACGGCCACGCGGTAAGTAATAAATATATTTTGTATTTCTGATTATTTAAACTGTGGGTAAATCTGAAGGAGAGCTCACTCCTCTCAGATTTCGATGAAATTAGATTCAATCGATTCGGTCGTTTTGAGCAAAAACGCGTTGATTGAGCCTAATTTCATCGAAATCTGAGAGGAGTGAGCTCTCCTTCAGATTTACCAAACTCTGTCTAAGCTTTATTACTATAACTGGTGTAACTAATAATGATCCTTGACAGGTGGTGCCTTCGATGCGAATCATCTGTTTCACCTTCACGGTTATCGAAAACACTACCGTCGCTAAAGCATAATGATGCAAGAAATGGTGATGGATACTACAACAGTAAGTATTGCGATACAACAGTAAGTATTGCGAAATTTTAAAATCTCGGCTACTCGCAACTCGTCGCGTCGCGTAAAAGACCCACATAGTGCGATTTTGTTTCGCGTATACTTGGTGCGAGATATTAACAATATCTATTGATTTATAATCGAAATATAATATAAATATATAATCCTTCTTTTTTTTATTTTACAGGAGAACGAGGACAGGTCGTTAGCGCAAGCGACAGAACAGCTGCTACTTAATGCAAAACAAAAAAATATAGCTGTTGCTGCGACTACGGTAGCTACGGCTGCTACAACTACGGTGGCTATGGCTGCCACAACTCCGGTGGCTGCGGCTGCCACAACTCCGGTGGCTGCGGTTGCAGTTGCGTCAACTACGATGGCTGCGCCTGCGACAACTACGGTGACTACGGCTGTCACAACTCCGGTGGCTGCGGCTGCCACAACTCCAGTGGCTGCGACTGCGACAACTCCGGTGGCTGCGGCTATGACGACTTTGCCAGCTTTCACAAGACGTAAGTATATATATATATATATTTACTTGTCATAACATTAAAAAATAATTTCTCTTTTTGTTACAGCAAGGAGATGGCAAAAGTCGAAGAAATCTCGCGGCTCATACCGCGGAGGACGTGGACGCGGTGGACGCGGTGGACGCGGTGGACACGGTGGACGTGGTGGTGCAGTCTATCAATATCAAACATTTTACCTATAGATGATGGTTTTACCTATAGGTAAAATGTATGATATACACACATACGCACACGCGCGCGCGTGCGCGCGCACACACACACACACACACACACACACACACAATAAAATACGGGTACACATTCAAATATATTTAACAATAAGGATAGCGAATTCAACTGCCTCAATACCTAGCAAGATCTGAATTTACTTTTTTCTTTACTAAAGATGCGAGACTAGAGTTAAAGGAAAGGATTATGTTGAGTATTATTTTGATTATTTATTAATTGATAGAGAATTGTGACTTCTTTGCGCTGGCGGTTGATAAATTGGTTGCGTACTTCGTTGCTGACCTCGTTTTTTATTGTGTGGGTAAGGTAGGTTTTGGTTAGGATATCAGGATAGGTGCGACGATTCCCACAATAACGAATCTTTTCATATAGGTAAAATCTCACTATATTTTATCATGCTCTTTGTACAAATAATAAACTTCTTCAATGTGTAAGAGTACGTGGTCGTGTGTGTAAGTGTAAGTTATGGTTGTATAGTGTATTATTCTCATTCTTCTTGGAAAAGTTGTTTAATGAAACTCTTCTTCTTGGGAGGACTCTTTCGTGGTATCACCAGATTTCGTCCGGGAGTCCTTGGTTTGCCTCTGGGTGTGGACGGAACGGGACTCAGTCGGGAACGTGGAAGACGTGGTCGAGAAGGAGTTTTAAATATGTGGTCTGTCTGAGTGGCCACAGAGTTTCCCCGATCGTGTAGAATTGGAAGATGTCGGATTCGAGGAACTAGGATTGGAAGGTCAATCGGTATGAGTCTCCAAGGTAGAAAGGTCTCTACCTTAGAGATAGGAAGCTGGTCCTTCGCCGGGATCTCTATTGGGATAAGTTTCCAAGGCAGGAAAGTCTCTTCCTTCCGATCCCTCGTTAGGACCTCAGGAACGGGAGTTAGAGCAGGAGCAGGAGCAGGACTAGGTAGAGCTGGAGACGGACTTGGTAGAGCTGGAGACGGACTCGGAGCAGACGGCGTCTTGTTTACGACCGATTTCAATGCTGCCGGATGGGCTGGATCAGGACGACCCCAGTGTGCAATCGGCGTAAACTTCCACTTCGTCTTGGTCTTCGGGATGCACTTCCACGGTAGAGTATTTACCATGGAGGTCAGGACAGGTCGACCCTTCGCCTTGGTCTTCGGAACAGGAAACGGAGCAGGAGTTGGACTAGGAGAAGGCAGCGCCTTGGTCTCCACCGGATACGGTGTTGCCCGTCGGGCTGGGTCGTTACGACCCCGGAAACTCTTCCGCGGCAGGGTGTCTGTCGACTCTTACCGAAGAGAGTTAATGCCCTGCCAAGCAGGTATAGTACGAAGGCCACTAAGAGCACACTCCGTTCAAAAGGGTATTATGACAGGGGCCTATCAGCACACCCTGTCTGGCGTTCTCGAAGATCGCTGGAGAAACCTCGCTGAGCTGCCCTAGTTATAGGGATCGGTGTCGAACTTTTCTTACGGGTGAATCGGCCGGCGATGCGCCGCGTAGCGGGCGCGCGCCGATCCATCCCGCCGATCGATATTGTGCCGCGCGTTGCTACTACCCGTTCCGCGCGCCTTCGCCACGAGCCGCCGCGCGTCATTGTACTATCCGTGCAGCGTACGTACGGTCGTACGCTCGTGGCGGACGGCTGACCGCTCGTACGCTCGTGGCGGCCGGCTGACCGCCACATAACCCCCTTGGTTGTTTTAAAGTTCCTGGAAACGGACTGGTGGACGTGATATTCGTCCGCTTCTCGTCCGTTGCTGTAGTTGCGGCTCTTCGGGAGTTTGTGCGGATTCTGTTGATGGCTGAGCTGGCTCCGGTTCTTCACGCTCCAGAATGTAGGCGGGTTTTAACCTATCTATTGACACGTTGACAGGTCGTCCATTGACACGGATTTTGAAGGTTTTCTCTCCTCTGTTTAGAACTTCGAAAGGTCCATCGTATGGTGGCTGTAAAGCTCCCGTTGGTGCGTCATGACGGAGAAACACTTGCTGTGTTGTAGCTAAATCTTTATGTGTAAAAATAGCTTTCTGTCCGTGTCTTTTTAATTTTGGTTGCAGGTTTCTCATCATTTTGTTTAAACGTGCTGCGAAACCTTCCGTATCGTCAAATTTTGCGCAGGTCTCTTCGAGGAATTGTCCGGGTAATCGGATTGATTCTCCGAAGATCATTTCAGCTGGTGTCGCCTGCAGATCCTCTTTCCATGCTGCTCTAATTCCCATCAGGATTACTGGTAGTATTTCTGTCCATTCTTCCGTCTGGTGACTTTTAATGGCTGTTTTCAACTGCCGGTGGAATCTTTCAATCATCCCGTTGGCTTGTGGATGATACGCCGTGGTGCGAAGATGTGCTGAACCCGTTAATTTCGTAAGTTTTTTGAATAGCTCGGATTCAAATTGTCGTCCCTGGTCCGTTGTTACTCGTGCGGGTGTGCCATATCTGGCTATCCAATTGATGAAAAACTGTCTTGCCACAGTTTCTGCGGTGATGTCGGGGACGGGTATTGCTTCTGGCCACCTTGAAAAACGGTCAATAATTGTTAAGCAGTATTTGTGGCCCTGAGATATTGGCATGGGTCCCACTATGTCCATGTGAACGTGCTGGAATCTTTTGGTGGGTCCTAGGAAGTTTCCTATTGGCGAGGCTGTGTGCTTGTGCACCTTGGCTCTCTGACACTGAAGACATGCTTGAGCCCATTTTCGACAGTCGTTCTGTATGTTTGGCCATATGTATTTTTCTCTGACCAATCTCGCTGTAGCTTTTATTCCAGGATGTGATAAGCCATGCAGGCTCTGAAAAACCTGCCGTCTAAATGGCTCTGTCACGTAGGGGCGAGCGACTGGTGTCGAAGTGTCACAGTACAGTTCTGTTGCTGAGCCAGGTATTTGTATTTTTGTTATTTTTAGTGATGACTGGATGCTGCCATCTAATAATTGCTTAAGTTCCGGATCTTCTTGCTGCGATTTTGCCAATCCTTCGAAGTCCGGTGCCTTCTCAATTGCTTCGATGCGAGATAGCGTGTCTGCAACTATATTGTCTTTTCCAGCCACATGTTGAATGTCCGTTGAGAACTGCCCAATGAAATCCAGATGCCTTGCTTGCCGAGGGGAGCTGCGCAACAAATCTTGTTGGAAGGCGTATATTAAAGGCTTATGGTCCGTGAAGATAGTAAATTTCCGTCCTTCTAGTAGATGCCGGAAATATTTCACTGCCGTATAGATGGCTAGAAGCTCCCTGTCATACGGGCTGTACTTTTTTTGTGCTGGATTAAGCTTCTTGCTCATGAACGCTAAAGGCTGCCATCCGTTGTCTGTTTCCTGCTGGACCACTGCCCCGAGTGCTGTGTCTGAAGCATCTGTAGTTAATGTGAGCTTGGCTTCAGTTCTGGGATGTGCTAAGAGCGTAGCTTTGGAGAGGCTATCTTTGCATCTCTGAAAAGCTTGCTCGAGCTGCGGAGTCCACTCGATCGGAGTCTTCCCTTTTGCTTGAGGACCCCGTAGGACATCATTTAATGTGGCTTGGTCCTTTGCCGCTCCCGGTATGAATCTCCGGTAAAAATTCAAGGTTCCCAAGAATTGTCTGAGTTGTTTGATATTTTCAGGTTTCTTGAAGTCTCGTATAGCCTGGACCTTTTCGGGCAATGGGCGAGTGCCTTCTGCCGATACGAGGTACCCGAGAAACTGCACTTGTGAAGCTCCCAA
Organism: Temnothorax rugatulus; assembly: GCA_035220575.1. NCBI lineage: Eukaryota > Metazoa > Arthropoda > Insecta > Hymenoptera > Formicidae > Temnothorax > Temnothorax rugatulus. The sequence continues at coordinate 13,281 of JASTWL010000853.1, read as the reverse complement.
AACGCATTTTGCCGGATTCAGTTGGACGCCGTATGCCTCGAGACGACGAAATACTTCTTCTAAATGTTTTAGGTGTTCTTCTTCCGTTGCGGAGGCGATTATGATATCGTCTATGTACGCGTAGCAGTAATCCAAGCCGTGCAAGACCTCGTTCATAAATCTCTGGAAGGTCTGCGCCGCGTTTCGTAATCCAAAAGGCATATATAGGTACTCGAACAGTCCGAATGGTGTGATAATGGCTGTTTTGGGGATGTCATCTGGGTGTACCGGAATCTGGTTGTAAGCTCTGACTAAATCCAAAGTAGAGAAGAATTTCTTCCCGCTCAAGGAATGGCTGAAATCTTCTATGTGAGATATTGGATATCTGTCAGGCTCAGTCCGAGAGTTCACCTTCCTATAATCCCCGCAGGATCTCCAGGAGTTCCCTTTCTTAGGGGCCATATGTAACGGCGAGGCCCAGGGGCTTTTAGACGGTCGAATAATTCCTTCTTCCAGAAGTAAGTTAAACTCCGCTTTGGCTGCCTTTAATTTATCGGGTGCCAATCTTCGTGGTCGGCATGCTTCTGGAGGTCCTGGTGTTGTTTTTATGTAATGCATTGTTGAATGCGGCTGCTTTTGCCGGTGTGTTCCTGTGGTTCTCGTGATACCAGGAAATCGAGCTAATAATTGATGAAAGGGGGTATCTCCCATGACAGCTTTAACTGAAGGCATGGTATCTTTATTTGCCGTCCCGCTTGCCTTAAGTCCTGTTTTTGCGTCTACCAGGTGTCCTTCCTTCACATCCGGGAGGAGATGGAAATACGCCAGGAAGTCGGATCCAATTATTGGCGTAGTTACGTCTGCGACAACGAATCGCCAAGGGAATGCGCGGCGGAGACCAAGATCAGGCTGCATAGTGAGATCTCCGTACGTTTTGATGTTGGATCCATTGGCCGCATAAAGCTCTTTTGAGTCAGCCCAGCGTCGTATTCGTACCAACGAGCGAGGGTATACACTGACGTCGGAGCCGGTATCGATAAGATATCGAATTTTTGTGCTGCGGTCGGTGACGAATAAGCGGCATGGCTTCGGGCAGGTGCCGTCTGCCGCTGATGACGACTGCCCGATTAGTTTTCCACTGCCTTCTTGAAGTTGCACGGCTGTGTGCATTTCTGGGCCTTTTCCTTGAACCGTCGGTGATAGTAGCAAATGTCTGCTTCCTTCTTTTCTTCTTTTTGGCCCTTTCTGGAACGACTTCTGGATCGGTCGCGTTGTTGCTTCTGTTCTGGGGACGCGACAGCCGGTTTTCTAATTTTTCCAACTTCTTCGTTAGCTCGGTAATTTGACTCTCTAAGGACGAGTTTGTTGACGACTGCATACTGGCGACTGTCATAGCTCTGCAGGTAACTTCATGAATCCTGTCAGCCTGCTCGGCTACGGCCTCAAGATTGTCAGCGTTCCGTGTGGCTAAAATAGCCTGTAGTTGAGAGGGTAATCTGCCCATCCATAATGTACGCAGGAGCTGCTCCGGTATGGCTGTGCTGGCTAAGGCCTGGAGGTGTCGAAGAAATTGTGAAGGTCTTCGATCGCCCATTTCCTCGTGCTCTAAGAGCTGACGGATTTGTTGTTCTTGCGAGATTGATAGGCGTTGTATTAAAGCCTTCTTGATACCTTCATATTTATTTTCTTCGGGTGGCTTCGTTATCAGGTCTTTAATTTCCTTTGCCTGCCTAGTTTCTATGTGAGACAAGACATAAGCATACTTAGTGCTGTCTTGCGTTATGCCTCCCAGTGTAAACTGGCCCTCAAGCTGCGCAAACCATAATTCTGGCTCGTCTGTCCAGAAAGGAGGTACTTTCATGGCCACCCTGTTGACTTGCGAGCGTTCTTCTGTTGACGTGTTCCCTGTGCTTCCTGGTGGATCCGTCATCGTTAATTTATTTTTGTAATAGAGCAAAACAGAGCGAGATCACGTCAGGGTCACCAATTTGTGGGTAAGGTAGGTTTTGGTTAGGATATCAGGATAGGTGCGACGATTCCCACAATAACGAATCTTTTCATATAGGTAAAATCTCACTATATTTTATCATGCTCTATGTACAAATAATAAACTTCTTCAATGTGTAAGAGTACGTGGTCGTGTGTGTAAGTGTAAGTTATGGTTGTATAGTGTATTATTCTCATTCTTCTTGGAAAAGTTGTTTAATGAAACTCTTCTTCTTGGGAGGACTCTTTCGTGGTATCACCAGATTTCGTCCGGGAGTCCTTGGTTTGCCTCTGGGTGTGGACGGAACGGGACTCAGTCGGGAACGTGGAAGACGTGGTCGAGAAGGAGTTTTAAATATGTGGTCTGTCTGAGTGGCCACAGAGTTTCCCCGATCGTGTAGAATTGGAAGATGTCGGATTCGAGGAACTAGGATTGGAAGGTCAATCGGTATGAATCTCCAAGGTAGAAAGGTCTCTACCTTAGAGATAGGAAGCTGGTCCTTCGCCGGGATCTCTATTGGGATAAGTTTCCAAGGCAGGAAAGTCTCTTCCTTCCGATCCCTCGTTAGGACCTCAGGAACGGGAGTTAGAGCAGGAGCAGGAGCAGGACTAGGTAGAGCTGGAGACGGACTTGGTAGAGCTGGAGACGGACTTGGAGCAGACGGCGTCTTGTTTACGACCGATTTCAATGCTGCCGGATGGGCTGGGTCAGGACGACCCCAGTGTGCAATCGGCGTAAACTTCCACTTCGTCTTGGTCTTCGGGATGCACTTCCACGGTAGAGTATTTACCATGGAGGTCAGGACAGGTCGACCCTTCGCCTTGGTCTTCGGAACAGGAAACGGAGCAGGAGTTGGACTAGGAGAAGGCAGCGCCTTGGTCTCCACCGGATACGGTGTTGCCCGTCGGGCTGGGTCGTTACGACCCCGGAAACTCTTCCGCGGCAGGGTGTCTGTCGACTCTTACCGAAGAGAGTTAATGCCCTGCCAAGCAGGTATAGTACGAAGGCCACTAAGAGCACACTCCGTTCAAAAGGGTATTATGACAGGGGCCTATCAGCACACCCTGTCTGGCGTTCTCGAAGATCGCTGGAGAAACCTCGCTGAGCTGCCCTAGTTATAGGGATCGGTGTCGAACTTTTCTTACGGGTGAATCGGCCGGCGATGCGCCGCGTAGCGGGCGCGCGCCGATCCATCCCGCCGATCGATATTGTGCCGCGCGTTGCTACTACCCGTTCCGCGCGCCTTCGCCACGAGCCGCCGCGCGTCATTGTACTATCCGTGTAGCGTACGTACGGTCGTACGCTCGTGGCGGACGGCTGACCGCTCGTACGCTCGTGGCGGCCGGCTGACCGCCACATATTGTATCCCTTAAACATAAATATATATTTAACAATAAGGATAGCGAATTCAACTGCCTCAATACCTTCAACTGCCTCAATACCTAGCAAGATCTGAATTTACTTTTTTCTTTACTAAAGATGCGAGACTAGAGTCAAAAGAAAGGATTATGTTGAGTATTATTTTGATTATTAATTGACAGAGAATTGTAACTTCTTTGCGCTGGCGGTTGATAAATTGGTTGCGTACTTCGTTGCTGACCTCGTTTTTTTATTGTATCCCTTATTCCCGCCAACAGCACCGCTTCCTCCTCGTCGAAACTCCATACCTGCTGCAATCATCATTTTAAATTATATTGACACTAAAATGTTTCATAATGTAAAAAAAATATATAAAAGGTAATACAAAACCTCGAAAAAGTCGAATAGGGATATTTTTCCGCTGCTTGGTTTACTGTCCTCGATTTTCTTTTCCCGTTTGCCACACGGCTCTCGTGGTTCGCGAGATTCCTTGGCGTTACTGCAACAATTATAAGATTATAATATATAACTGACGAGAGAGAGAGAGAGAGAGAGAGAGAGAGAGAGAGAGAGAGAGAGAGAAGAAGAAGAATGTCGTTTATTAGCTACAGTAGCTACATCATAACATTACAAAAATATACATAATAAAAATACAATTAACTACATACCATCCATAACATATCTACTTTCATTCCTACTACATATTTGTTTCTCTCTCTTTCGCTATAATATACCTAGTCAACTTCTTTCTAAAACTTTGAATTCTTTCTTCACTCTTTATCTCTGTGGGTAACGCATTATACATTTTCAACCCTTCATACATTAACATTTTTTGCTCCTCACTAGTCTTACATCTATCTATATATATATTACCTACTTGTCTAGTACCAACTCCTTCTTCGTGTTGCACTACTTCTATTTTCTCCGCAAATATTTCGGACACAAACCTTTCATAATTTTATACACAATTACACAAACATTATATTCTATTCTTTCCTTAATTGACATGAAATGCAACGCTTCCAACATATCAACAATTTTTACTCTTCTATTACACCTCAGAATAATTCTCATACCTTGATTCTGTAGTTTCTGCAAATGTTGCACATTCGTTTTACTAATGCCCACCAAGATTGACCCACAATAATCAAACAACGGAGCAATTATTGCTTTATATACCACACATCTCATATACGCTGATATATCCACACTAATTCTTCGCATAACGCCTAACCTCGCTCCTACTTTTCTACTTATATAATCAACATGCTTCGAGAAATTTAGGTTCTTATCAATTATTATTCCTAAATATTTAATTTCCGTCACTACTTCTAGCTCCTTACCTCTTAGATTAACTTTTAAATTTTCCTCACTAACTTTCTTTCTAACTCCTCTTACTAACATAACCTTGGTTTTCTCCACATTTACACATAACTTATTTAACTTTACCCATTCATCAATTTTCTTCATTTGTTCATTTAACTTATCGTTAATTTCCTCAATTGAATACCCTGTTGTGTATATTATTGCATCATCCGCAAACAATCTTATTACACAATTATCACCAACAATCTTTACAATATCATTAATAAATATTAAAAACAATAACGGTCCCAAAACTGACCCCTGCGGAACCCCTAAATCTACGTTAATAGCATCCGATAATATCCCATTAAACTTCACTCTTTGACTTCTGTTTTCCAAATAACTTTTAAACCACTTCAACACTACTCCATTTATCCCATACCGTTTTAATTTCTTTATCAAAATTTTCCTATCAACTACTTCAAAAGCTCTTTTTAAGTCCAAAAACACTACACCTATTATTTTTCCTTCCCCTATATTTCTTTTCCATTCTGATAGAACCCATTGTAATGCAGTTTCACACGAATGCTTCATTCTAAAACCCGATTGACATTCTGTAAATAACTCATTTTTTTCAAAATATTCCATCAATTGTCTCTGCACTATTATCTCCAAAACTTTCTCATATACCGACAGTTTATTTATAGGTCTAAATTCTTCAATTTTATTCGTTCCTCGTACCTTAAGTATTGGAACTACAATCGCTTCTTTCCATTCATTTGGAAACACTCCTGTCTCCAGTGATTTATTAAATACGTAACAGATTTTTTCAGCTGCTACTTCAACTACACTTTTCATTACCTCTACATTTATACCTTCTTCTGTACCTGCTTTATTCACCAATTTCCGTACTATTTATATAATTGTTCCTTCTCAATTTTTTTAAACACTTCCCAATCACTGTCACTATATCTTCTGTTCTCTATATCATCTTCCACCTGATCCGTACCACCTAATCTCCTAATACTATCGACCAAATAACTATTGAATATATCCGCCATTTCCTCAACTTTATAAATTATTCTATTTTCAAATTGTATCTCTTTATATTCTATATTACTTCTTTTACCTTTTATCATTTCCTTTAACACACTCCACATATTCTTAGGATTCTTCTTATTTTTATCAAGATGGTCTTCTAAATAACCTCTTTTTGCTTTCCTACACATATCAACAGTTTTGTTCCTCAACTGTCTAAACACTTTCCAATCCTCCTCATTTTTACTTATACGAGCTACTTTATATGCCTCATCCCTTTGCTTTATCATCCGTTGTATATCTTCACAAAACCAACTCTTTCCCTGCCGTTTCTGTCTTAATACTATTGTCTTCAATGGTGCCACTAAATCAAGACATCTAATAATTTCTTTAACCATCGAATTTGCCAATATATTAACACTATCGCCTTCAATCACATCCAAACCAACCCTTATCATTTCTTTAAATTTCTCCCTATCCATTCGCTTATAATCTCTATATATAATCACTTTATTTTCGTCCACTGGCTCTTTTAAGTTCCAATATATTATTATTGCAGAATGATCTGTTATTTTGGGTTCATGCCATACCTCAACTTCCATTTCCACATTACTAAAAACCAAATCAATCAATGTTTCTGAATTCTGTACAATTCTTGTTGCCTCTTTTACCAATTGTCTTAATCCTAACGAATTCATTACTCTAACTAATCTATTTCTAGTATAATTGTTTACACTCATATCTATATTAAAATCACCCAATATCATAACATTATCATTCTGCATTACATTTATACCTATTTCCTCCAAAAAATTTATAAAATTACCATCTCTACTGTTTGGTGAATGATATATTAACATAATTACTCCTGTATAATCTTTATCTTTAATTTTTACTATTATTGACCACCAATTTCCTTCACACCTTTCAATCGCTGTTACATCAAATCTAATTCCTTCCCTAATATATAACAACACTCCGCCTGTTCTACTCGATTCGGAATCACCTCGCACACATACATATCCATTAATGTGTAATTCATGTTCCTCTATCTGCTTTGTTACATGAGTTTCCGTAAATCCTATCACGCTAGGTTTATACTTTCTTATCAATTCATTTTCTATTTCATCTTTATGTTTCAAAAATCCCTGCGCATTCAAACAAATTATTTTACTTCTACTCTTATTTACATTAGTCTCTTGCTATATACTATTACATTGAATTCTTTCTCGCTGCTTCTCCACTTCCTTTTTAAAACATGGACAATTACTATCATACGCCAAATGGTCAGAATTTAAATTTTTAATCTTAATTTTTTCTTCACAATTTACACATTTCTTAGTTCCACTTTTACATTCCTTAGTCGCATGCTGATTAGCACAATTTCCGCACGTTTCTTTCTTTGTACAATCCTTCGCAAAATGATAATAACCGCAACACTTATAACACCTTAGAATCCCTATATAATCCTGTACTTTACACATGCTCCATCCTATTTTTAACTTCTCCATTCGCAAAAATTTCCCTCTTGTTTCAGTGTTTACCTCCGCTATTATCTCCGTCTTTTTGAACTTTGTTTTCGCCACTTTCCGTATTATCTTTCCCTCAATGGTGTTCTTTTGCATTCCGTTTTGTTCTTCTATCTTTTCCCAAAAAATCTTCTCATTTCACAATCTTCGTTGTCAATGTCGAATATCTTCACCTTCGGCTTCCTCTTCTTTGGTATTTGTATTTCATATTCTTTCCCCAAGTCCTTCACAACCTCCTGCTTCAGCTTTTCCGCTTGTACTCTATTTTCACATCCAACTACAACTGCTCCTCTTGTCACTTTTTTCATTTTTGTAATTCCCACTCCTAATTTCGTGATATCAATTTTCTAACATCTCTCTTTGTATCCTCACTTGATTTGTTCTCTTCTCCATCCTTAGGTTTAATGACCAGTACTGATTCTCTCTGATTTCCTTTCACAGCTCCACTATAACTCTTTTTTATCTCTCCTATTTCCATACTTGTATTCACCACTTTTTGTAAATCATCCTTCACTGCTTTATTAAGGTTTCCTAACATCTTCCTCATTTCTTCCATCTCTCTCTTCCAACTGTCTGTCTCTTCTCTAACTATTTCTTCCATCTCCTTCTTTAAATTGTCTGCTTCATATTTAACTATATCTGTTATCATCTTTTTTATTTCATTTTTGCTGACCATTTCATCCCTTATTTTGTACACTAACCAATCTATCTTCTTCTCCATACTGGATCCTCCTTGTTGCTTTTCCTCCGTCTGCGATACCGATTTCATCGCCGAACTAGTTTCCTCACTATTATTATCTTTTACAGTGAATACCTCATACTTTCCAGTACAATTAACAAGTTGATTATCCGCATCATATACCTTATGCAATTTGTGACAACTTGGATGAAATTTCTTGTCACAAGGTATACATTTAAAGAACTGCGTTTTTATTTCCTTTCTACATTGCCTACATATACAGTAACTCGCCGACTCACTCATTACTCAGCATTCAACGGTGTCACTCAAATAGTACATAAACATGCCCGGTCCAATAAGAGCATAGAGTAGATCAGCACAACACACGCATGCGCAGCAGAGGTCCGCAAGTGAGAACCAACCAATAGGCAGCCAGTAAAAATGCACACCGGCCCAAAGGCCGATCATCAGCTCTGTGGTAGATAGCACAGAGAACAAGCGCATGCGCATTAGATATGCGCATTAGAGAGAGAGAGAGAGAGAGAGAGAGAGAGAGAGAGAGAGGAGAGGAGAGGGAGAGGGAGAGGAGAGGGAGAGGGAGAGAGGAAGGGAGAGGGAGAGGGAGAGGGAGGAGAGGGAGAGGAGGGGAGAGGGAGAGGGAGAGGGAGAGGGAGAGGGGAGAGGGAGAGGGAGAGGGAGAGGAGAGGGATGAGGGACAGATGGAGAGGGAGAGGAGAGGGAGAGGGAGAGGGAGAGAGGGAGATGAGACGGGAGAGGGAGAGGGAGAGGGAGAGGGAGAGGGAGAGGGAGAGGGAGAGGGAGAGGAGAGAGGGAGAGGGAGAGGGAGAGGGAGAGGGAGAGGGAAGAGGAGAGGGAGAGGGAGAGGGAGAGGGAGAGGGAGAGGGGAGAGGGAGAGGGAGAGGGAGAGGGAGAGGGAGAGGAGAGGGAGAGGGAGAGGGAGAGGAGAGGAGAGGGAGAGGGAGAGGGAGAGGGAGAGGGAGAGGAGAGAGGGATGAGGGAGAGGGAGAGGAGAGAGAGAGAGAGAGAGAGAGAGAGGAGAGAGAGAGAGAGAGAGAGAGATGATTGATTGATGATTGAGCTTATTAGCCTTCTCGGCTATTTTTTACATAAAATATCCTTAACTTAATTCCTCAACATGAGGTACAATAAAATCTCTTAACCTACGTTTGAATGGTTCAATTCTTTCGCATTGCTTAATTTCTATCGGTAGGGCGTTATACATATTCAAACCTTCATAAAATAGACTTTTCTGCGCGCTTCTCGTCCTGCGATATTGAATTCTAATATTCTCAGCCTGCCTCGTTTGCCGTCCACTCACATCTCCTACTAATTCTATCCTATTACTTAAATGTTTAGGCATAATGCCTCTTACTATCTTAAAAATAAAAGTGCATACATTGTACGTTAGCCTCTGTCTTACATTCATAAACTTAAGGGTTTGCAGCATCAATTCAACCTTTGTATATCGCGAGCATTGTAATATGACTCTCATTGCACGGTTTTGTGCCACTTGCAGTCGATTCAGTTGCGTTTCACCCATGCCTACTAATAACGTTGCGCAATATTCAAAATGAGGCGCTATGATAGACTTATACACAGTACATCTAGTGTACACCGATATATCATTTCCTATTCTATTCAGAAAACTACTTTTTTCCCTATCTTCTTTAACATATAATCACAGTGATCCTCCCAACGGAGTTTACTATCAATCATTACACCCAGATGTTTTCGCTATTTCGACACGTTCTATTATAGTACCATCCAAACTTTTTACTATTATATCTGTTTTTATTTCTTTCCTTATACTTCTAATTATCATATATTTGGTTTTATCTGCATTCATTTTTAACAAATTCACATTCATCCATTCTTCGAGTATACCGAGCACCATATTTAATTTTATTTCTAATTCCTCACAACTTTCTCCTGTTACACTTGCGGTCGTGTCATCTGCAAATAATCTAAATATACTTCCCTCCGGACAGACTTTAACTATATCATTTATATACAAAATAAACAATAGAGGTCCTAATACGGATCCTTGAGGTACGCCATATATTGTCTCAATTATTTTAGAACATATATCATTGAATCTAACTTGCTGCTTTCTATTACTTAAATATGATATTATCCATTCCAATACCACTCCTCTTATTCCATACTGATATAATTTTTCCACTAATCTTACTCTATCAATTGTTTCAAACGCTCTCCTGAGATCCAGAAATAATAATCCTACCATTTTTTTTCTCCTCAATTATCAATTTCCATTCCTCGATCAAACTTTGAATTGCTATCTCACACGACTGCTGTTTCCTAAAACCCGATTGGTATTCGGTTAATATTTCATTATCTTCTATAAATTTATCCAACTGTTTTAACAACTAACTCTAACACTTTTTCATATATCGGTAACATATTAATCGGTCTATACTCGCTCGCTTTTTTTGGGTTGCTTACCTTTGGTATCGGTATTATCGTGGATGTTTTCCATCCTTCTGGAAATTTACTGTCCTAAGCGAATCATTTATTACACCTACAAACTCATCTTTTATTACAGGTAGCACCATTTTTAATATATTACTATCTATCCCTTCCTCTGTTCCGTTCTTTCGTGGTAGTTCCCTAACAATTTGTTCCAGGTCTCTTGCAGTAATTGGCTCAAAATTTTCCATAATTCCCTTATTCTCAATTACGTAAATAGATTTTAACCTGTGCCTTTTGTCCCCTTATTACTAATAGATTGCACAATGTTACTAATATTTTTACATAATAGTATTAAATTTATCCGCTATATTGCATTCTCCATGTCTTCTAATATTTCAAAATCTACGTTATCGATATTCTCTGAACCCCTTTGCTCACCCTTAATTAGTTCTTTCAAAGTTTTCCACATCTTAGTAGGATCCTTCCTATTATTATCTATCATATTTTCATATAATCCTTCTTTTTTTGCCCTGATAAGTTTTACTACTGCATTTCTTTCATTCTTGAAATGTTCCCAGTCCTGCTCCTTACCTGTGCTTATTGCTGTACTGTGAGCCTTATCCCTTCCTATCTACTGCTATTCTAATTCATCTGAGTACCACTTTTCCCTTCCCATACTTTCGGAATCTTAAACTTTTTTCTTAGGTGTACAATATCCAATACACTTACTATACTATTAACAAATCTCTCCGCCCCTTCTACTTAAATCTAGCCCTTGACCTTGCTCAGATCTTCTTCCATTAGCCTCAGAAATTCATCTACATTAAATTTACTATAGTCTCTGCCTCTAAATTCTTTATATTTATTCCTCTTTTTATTTATATCAAAATCTACTTTTAGCCATGCATGATCCGTTATTTTAGGTTTCTCATTCACTTGTACCTTTATTTCCTTATTCGAAAAAATTAAATCTATCATCGTTCGACTATCTTTTGTAACTCTCGTTGGACAATCAACATACTGCCTCATCCCTAGGCTTTGCATTACCGTTAATAATTTTTTGTGTAAAATGAATCTACCATTATATCTATATTAAGTCCCCTATCACTATACAGTCATACTTTATTATTAAATTTTCTACCGTATCTTCCAAGAACCTCACGAAATCGCCATCTGACGCACTCGGCGAATGATACACTACTGCTATCATACCTTTATACAAATTCTCTCTCACTTCCACCACCACGCACCAACAGTTTGACACAATCTTTTTCTTTTCAACTATCCTAAATTAATATCATCCCTAACATAAAACAGCACTCCTCCTGTATTTCTATTTTCAGCATCACATCTAACTAAACTGTACCCCGGTACATTGACCTCACTATCCTCAATTTCTACAGTCAATCTAGTCTCGGATAACGCTAGTATCGCAGGATTCACCCTCTTCATAATCTGATGTTGAATTTCATCTTTATGCGCAAAAAGCTTTGTGCATTCGTATACCAGAGTAACTCCGATTCTTCCTGTTGTTGCTATTTTACATCTTCCCAGCCGGCTCTTTTTTTCTCTTCCTCCAATACTTTCTTAAATGTCGGACATTCGAATCCAGCGCTTTGTGTTCGACATTTATCTTCAAGTTGTACGTCTGATTCTTATAGGTACAGTTCACACACCTCTTCTTGCCGTCGTACATTCATTCGCCTTATGATTTCCTGCACATTATAGCATGTTTCCTGTCTCGTGCAATTCTTAGCAATATGATAATAGCCCCAGCATTTAAAACATCTCTAACACTAATATAATTAAATATAGGACACTTACGCCATCCTAAATTTAATTTCCTCTGTTTATTAGTGATTTATGAGTGTTTCATCCACTTCAATTATTACGGATCCTTGCTCAGTATTCTTATTTTTTCCTTTAATATTTTCTTCACTAAGTGCACACAGACTTCCTCGCCAATTCTATTCTGCTTCTTGATTGTATCTATCAATTCATCATCCTCCATTTTCATTTCTTCTCCACCAACATTAATTATTTTAATCTTAGGTTTCCTCTTCTGTGGCTCCGTGACCTTGACCTCCTCACCCATTGCCGCTTGTACTGTCACCTTAAGCTCCTCCTTCTCTTTTCCGTCTCACATCCTAAGATCACTGTCCCTTTACCTCCTTTTCTTAATTTCGTAATTCCTATTTCCATCTTGGTTATATCAATTTTATCTTTAATTATTTGCTTCGTTATTTCACTTTCTTGTTGTACCTTTGGCTTTATAATCAAGATATTTTCCTCCTTCCTCACCGAGAGCACATCGCTATATTTCCTAGCCGCTCCACCTGTTGGTCCACATGCCCCTTGCATCAATATCTTTCTCAATTCTTCTATTTCCTGTTTAATGCCTCCCATCTCCTCATGAACTATTTCTTTATCATTATTGATCTCCTTTTTACATGCTGTCTCATCTTTTATATCCTTCACTGTTCTTACAAGCCAATCTATTTCTTATCAATATCCCCCGCTCCACTCGAGGCTCTATTCCCGCTGCTTGTCGGGTACACAGGGGGAGAGGGAGCGGGATTGATTTTTGCAGGTCCCGCTGCTCTTCCTGCCGATGCTATTGCTTTACTTATATCGGCTATTTTATCACCATCACTATTAACGAACTTCTCAAATGGGCCAGGACACAGCACCAATTCGCGGTTTTTATCATAAATTTTGTGCTTAGATACACATCTGGATGGAAGAAGAGCTTGACACAGGACTTGCATGCAATCACTTCAGTTTTTATAGCCTTCTTACATGCCGAGCACGATACTCGGCGTATTCCTCGTCCATTCTGCTAATATCGACAGAGACGGCTAATTGACTCGTCACCTTTACACGTCACTTTCACACGTCAGGTTTTGTGATCGCGCCGATGTCTACTCGAGAGAGAGAGAGGAGAGAGAGAGATG
>JASTWL010000852.1:0-72657 GCA_035220575.1 Temnothorax rugatulus | reverse complement strand
TGTTTCTCAAATGACAATACCTCATCTACCATTACACCTAAATATTTGTATTCATTTACTTGCTCCAATCTTACGTTCGCAATTCTTATATCACACTCCGTATTTTCATCGCATCTACCACTTCTTAGTAACATGAACTTGCTCTTTTCCCCGTTCAATTTCAATTTATTTGCACATAACCAACCATATATTTTCTCCAGTTGCTCGTTAATTACATATTCAATAACATCTATTCTTAAGTTTTCAAAGTATACAATAGTATCATCTGCAAACATTCTAATTTTGCATCCAAGAATCATTAAATTTACAATATCATTGATATATAATATAAACAATAGAGGCCCAAGGACTGATCCCTGTGGTACTCCATTTTTTACTTTCCTTGCTTCAGACATTACATTCTTATATTTTACCTTTTGTACTCTATTATTCACATAATCTTGTAACCAAGAGATAACCGTTCCTTCAAATCCAAGAAATTCCAATTTAGCAATTAATATCTTTCTATCTATTGTCTCAAAAGCTCTACGATAATCCAGAAAAGCAACTCCAATCTTATTACCTTTACTTATTGCCAACTTCCACTCAGATATTACACTTTGTAATGCAGTTTCACACGAGTAGCTATTTCTAAAGCCCGATTGGCAATCGGTAATAATATTGTGCTCCTCACAGAATTTATCTAATCGCGATTTTACTACGATTTCTAATACCTTCTCGTACATTGGCAACATATTAATCGGTCGCAAATTTTTCGCATCATTTGATCCTGTTACTTTAGATATCGGTACAACAGTAGAACATTTCCACTCCGACGGAAAGATCCCTTTGGCTAGAGACATATTGCAAACCTCCAAAAATATTCCATTCATTGTTTCATATGCCCATTGTAAAACTATCGTACTAATGCTCTCATCCGTCCCACTTTTACGTTTTAACTTTCTAACTATCTTTGTTAATTCATCATTTGTTACTTCCTCAAAACTCTCCATCACACTTTCTCCCTTATTACCTAAGTAGTCACAGAACTTTTCATCCCCTATTTCTATACTTTCAACAATTTCATCAATACTTTCAATAAAATATTTATTTAGTTTATTAGCTATCTCTAAGTCATTCTCATATCTTATTCCGTCTATCAGTATACTTACTCCATATTCAGTATTTTTACTAGATTTCAATATATTAGAGTCTTAACTGCTTTCCATAATTTATATGAGTCGCCTTTAAATGTGTCAACTTGATCTAACAAATATTCCGTTTTTCTATCTCTGATTAGTTTAACGACTCTGTTTCTACATCTTTTAAAATCCGTCCACACCTCTGGATTCCTACACTCAATAGCCTCTTTATATTTTTTATCCCTCTCTTTAATTGCTTCCAATATGTCTCCATTAAACCATTTATTGTGCAACCATTTTATCTGTACAACTTTTTCTTCTATCGGCGCCAACTCATTAACCGCATCACTTATTACACGTACTAGCCAATCTGCCTTAACATCAATATCACATATTGTCATATTACTATGTTTATAGTCTCTTCTCGCATTACGTAATAAATAACTAAACGCCTCTACATCGATTTTATTAATGTTCCTTTTACTAATAACCGTATTTCCTATTATTTCTTTGTTTCCTTTAACTTGAACACTCTGAGGGAGAGAGAGAGAGAGAGAGAGGGAGAGGGAGAGGGAGAGAGAGAGAGAGAGAGAGAGAGAGAGAGAGAGAGAGAGAGAGAGAGAGAGAGAGAGAGAGAGAGAGAGAGAGGGGGGGGGGGAGGGAGGGAGGGAGGGAGGAAGGGAGGGAGGGAAAGACAGAGAGAGAGAGAGGGGGGGGGGAAGGAGGGAGAGAAGGAGGGAGGGAGGGAGGGAGGGAGGGAGGGAGAGACAGAGAGAGAGAGAGAGATTGATTGATTGATTGATGGTTTATTTATGCCATAGTCACAGACTTTAGGCAAGTAAAGAATTACAAAGGTGTAGGTATACAAAAAGAAAGAAAAAATAGGATAACAATAAAAATAACAATAAAAATAAAAATAAAAATAAAAAGAGAAAGAAAAGAACAGTATAATAGTGGCAGAGATGTAAATTACGCAGGAAAAAATAAAAATAAAAATAAAAAAATAAGAATAAAATGTGACTTGAACTAATGAAACGCACAAGAAATAAGTTGACACCCTAAGTCAGAATTTGCATGGTGGGCAGAGGCAGATGAGACACTAGATCGAATTTTGCTCAAGCGAGAAAAGATGGTCGTAAAGTTTATTCTTAAAAACGGCGACAGACGTTGCTGATACTACATCGGTAGGAAGCGAGTTCCACAAGTAGACGCCTGCAAGATGGAAGGACTTATGATATGCTTCGGTTCTATGGGTAGGGACATGGAAAGAATGAGGTATAGCCAGACGTGATGATCGCCTGACTAAGGGATCAGGACTAGTGAAGATTTCTGAGATGTAGGTAGGAGACATATTGTGAGACACCTTGTACATTTCGATGCCTAGAAAGTAGAGGCGTCGACACTTGACTGTCAACCACCCCAGCTGATGTCGGTAGGGCGTGATGTGTTCGTCACGCCTTAAATTAAAAACAAAGCGAACCGCACAATTTGAAAGTCTCTGAAGCTTGATGTTGAGCTCGTCAGACACATCGTTGTACACAAGGGAACAGTAGTCTAGCAAAGGCCAGATCAAAGTGGTCACAAGTTTTACACGCAGATTAAATGATAGGGAATTTTTGTGAAATTTAAGTTTATGCAATGAAAAATGTACCCTTTTGGAAATGTGCGAGACATGGCTTGCCCAAGATAAATCAGAGCGCATGATGACCCCGAGGTTACGTGTCTCAGTAACAAATGGGATGGAAGTACCATTAACCGATATGAGAGGTAAGTCACTGAGATTTAAGTGCCTAACATGACTCTTACTTCCAAGAATCAGGACTTTGGATTTCTTGAGATTGAGAGTCAATCCATTGCGCACTGCGAACTCTGAAATGACACCTACGTCATGAGCAACGAGCTGTAAAGCGACATTCTGTTGGCTAAGAGGAGTCTTGCGGTAAATCTGTGTGTCATCCGCAAATACAATACGCTCAGTAAACCTGAGGAAGGCGCCAATATCATTTATGAAAAGAGAGAAAAGGAGAGGATCCAAGACGGATCCCTGCGGAACACCGGATGTGACGGACAGCCAGTCAGAGAGCACTCCCTCAAGGTCAACAACAGCCTGGGATCGACCCGTGAGATAGGAAAAGATTAACTTGAGGGCAGAATCAGAGAACCCCAATCGCCTGAGTTTGGTCAGCAGTAAAAAATGACAGACTGTGTCGAAGGCCTTACTAAAATCGAAAAGGACAAGGATAAGCACCTCACCTATGTCAACGGCGTACACTATATCGTGGAATAATCGCAGTAAGGCTGATTGGGTGGAATAACGCTTGCGGTATCCAGACTGCCGATCGTCAAGAATATGGAGAGCTTCAATAAAGTCGGTAATCTGGCGATGTAGAATCTTTTCAAACAGTTTGGAGAGCTCGCACAAGTTGGCAATGGGCCTCGTGTCTGAGGGAGAGGCTGGAGATTTGACCTTAGACAGTGGGCGAAGTATAGCTCGCTTCCACAGGGGCGGAAGGTGACTAAGTTTAAGACAACTATTGAATAGTGAGGTTAGGAGATTGCCAATACAAGGTTGGGCTAAGGCTATGGCGTAAAGTGGTAATTGATCGCAACCTGTAGCAAGAGAAACGGAAGATGAAGAGACGAGAGTACGTAGATCATCACTGGTTATCTGGGAAAAACTAAAAAGTGGTACATCCGGCACTATGGATGAAATAATATCAGAAAATTGAGACTGAGAACATGAAGGAAAACAGTTGGAGATAGAGGCATAATGAGCATTGAGAGTGTCACGTGAAAAGAAGTTAAGCGGAGAGGATAGGGGCGACTCGACCAGGCCGAGATTAGCAAGCTCACGCCATAACTTAGATGGATCAGAAATTGCGCTTAATCTCGCCATGTTAAAGTGTTCTCTGGCTCTTCTCAAATCATCAATGAGACCGTTCCTGTACTGCCTATAAATATGAAAATCAAGCACGCTACCAGATCTTCGAGCAATATTGTATAGACGATTGCGATGCCGAATTCTGTAAGCGAGGACATCAGTGAGCCAAGGCGCAGATGGACGAGTCACACAAAAGGTGCGAATAGGTGCATGCCTGTCCAAACTGGAAATAAAGTCTTTGACTATGGTGTCCAGGATGCCGTCCAGGTCAGACTCGCCGAGATCAACACCGCCGAAATCCTCAGTAAAGGAAGAAGACAACGTTGAGGTGAGAGTTTCAACGAATCTCTGCTCATCAAACTCTTTATAGTTCCGGCAAATCAGAGTACGCCTCGTGATGGACGGAACCACAAACGAATACGTCAACTCAATAAGGTCATGACCGTTGATGAAGGGTGCGTCCGACTTACGAAACGATAAAACCTTGTTCAGACTGTCGACGATGAAAACGTCGAGCCATGAGTCGGAAGAAGGAGTATGATAGGTCGATTGCGACTCCACTATGTGGAGCGACAATTGCGTGACCATGTCTCTAAGGTGATTGGGTTCGTATGTTGAGGCAAGGAGATTACAGTTTAGGCAGCGTATCAGTCTGTGGTTGTGTGCCCGAAGGAGAGGCCATGTCCATCAGATCAAAGGATACTGCACACTTGTCGAGCTGCGGTGTAAGCGGCAATTCCGGCGACGCTGCTAAGGCCTTGCAGCAATGATCGGCGTATTTAGACGAGGAATACGACCTGATACAGCCGGGGTGGAACACTTTGTTGCACTCGCATGCAACCGAAGCTGTCGCAATTGACTTCTTGCACTTGTAACACTGCATAAGTGACACGTTGCGCTAATTCAGGATCGAAAACAAGAGAAGCGCAGTATGGCAATCGAGTAGGAGACAGATGGTAATACGTTCGAAGCCGCGGATGGTAACAGGCAATAGCACATGCGGAAGCCCACAGATGGTAACTCGTGCGTAGAGCAGGTGCGAAAAACAGGACAGCGCGGAGATGAAAAAAAGCAGGAGCATGCGCAGCGAGAGTCCACGTCGATCCAGATCGATGAGGCGAAAGTGAGGTTAGAAAGAGAAAAATACTTTCCTCAGGATATCCGGGACAGCAGTTGCAAGGAAAGAAAGATGCAATATCAATCCACACAAGCAACAAAAAGCCTGCTCGATTCTGTAACAAGAAATGCCCGAAGGCAGCTTGCGGCAGAGATATGTTCGGTTAAAGGAGGAGCAACAGAACGGACGTGCACGCTGTACTCACCAGAGAGAGAGAGAGAGAGAGAGAGAGAGAGAGAGATTTTTTAGATTGATTGATTGATTAATATATTATGCCCAAGCAATGCTAAAGGGCAAAGAAAGCATAACATTGTGACAATATAACTGAATAATACATCAAGTAGTGTACACGCAACTTAAAACTATACGCGACTTAATGCTAAGAAAAAACAATAAAGAATTAATTAAACGCAGCCTAGAACTAACCATAACTTAACACTAGGGAATAAGCTTAAGACTAGAGGAGATAAGCATAAAATGAGAACTCAAAATGCGAATTCGGACGAAAATAAGTAATTGCGAAGGAGACTCTTAAAAGTTGCAAAAGAAGTTGCTGACGTGATACTACCTGGAAGCGAGTGCCAAAAATAGATGGCCGATATCTGAAAAGAATTCCTATACATTTCAGTTTTGAAAGCTGGAATATGAAATGATTGCGTGGAAGAATTAGCAAGTCGGTTAGATCTTCTGAGTGATTGATCAAGTGGGACAAAAAGTTCACTCAAATACACTGGCGATCCCATATTAATCATACGAAACATCTGACAGCCAAGAAAATATCGTCTTCTGTTCTCTACAGAAAGCCAACCAAGGCGTCGTCTGTACTGCGTTATGTGCCCATCTCTCCGCAGATTGTAAATAAATCTGATGCAGGTATTCACGAGTCTCTGCAATTTCAGATTAAGTTCCTTACTCAAGCTGTTATATATAAGGTAGCAGTAGTCCAAGTGAGGCAATATTAAAGTCGTTACTAGCTTGATTCTAAGTTCTGTGGAGAGAGAGTTCTTATTGAATTTCAGCTTGTGCAACGAATGGTGAACTCTTTGAGAGATATGTGAGACATGCTTATTCCAAGACAGATTTGACTGAAAAAAGACTCCGAGGTTCCTCACCTCGTTTACATATTGCAAAGGAGTATCGTTGACAATGATTGGTGGAAGAAGATTCAAATCAATATTATTGATGTTAGTCCCGCTGCCAAATATTATTACTTTTGATTTAGCAGGGTTCAATTTCAAACCGTTTGCCTTTGCATAGTCAAAGATAGCGTTAGCATCTTTAGAGATCAAGTTGAGGTTATGAAGAAGATCAGAAGGAGCACAAGAACGATAGATCTGGACATCATCCGCAAATATCATATGCTCCGAATAAATAAGGACCTCACCAATGTCGTTAATGTAAAGAGTAAACAAAGGTGGACCAAGTACGGAGCCCTGAGGAACACCACAAAGTGTATCTAACCAAGAGGAAAAATTACCTTCCCCATCGACCACTGCCTGAGAACGACCGACGAGGTATGAGAAGATCCAGATAAGAACGGAGTCGGAAAAACCTAACTTTTTGAGTTTAATCAGGAGTTTTAGATGCGGAACCGTGTCAAACGCTTTGCTAAAGTCGAAGAGGATCATAATCGTTATAAATCCAATATCGATCGCCTTCCTGATATCGTCGCAAACTCGCAAAAGCGCAGACTGAGTGTTATGACACGGACGATACGCAGACTGTCTGGGACTCATAAGATCATACTTGGTCAGGTATTCAGTGATCTGCATAGACACAATCCGCTCAAGCACTTTAGACAGTTCTGGAAGATTAGCTATCGGTTTTGTGTCTGACGGAGTTGAAGGAATACGAATCTTCGAAAGTGGGCGAATAAGTGCACGCTTCCACTGAGACGGGAAGGAAGAATGTTCCAATGAGCAATTAAATAGAGCAGTCAAACACATCGAGATCACAGGCCAAGCCATACGCAGAATGTAAAGAGGAATACCATCCGAACCAGACGCGTAGGAGTGAAGTGGATTCGCAAACATCAGCTCAAAGATCGTACGAGGCGTAATCGCAGAAAAAACAAACTCAGGACGCTGAGGTGGGCAAGTAACCTGAGCTATGGCGGAAGTAAAGTCATCATAAAGACAAGGCGAATGGACGTCAGAAAAAGAGACAAAGTATGAGTTTAATTGATTAGGTGTGAAGTAATGTAGAGGAGAAACTAAGGGTGACTTTGCAAGACCCAACCGTGCGAGCTCACACCATAGTTTAGCCGGATCGGTGATAGTTTTAAGAGAACTAAGTTGAAATTCGCTTTTGGCACGCCTAATGTCTACATTGAGCTGGTTGCGGAAATGTCTGTAGACAGAGTAACCAAGTAAACTATTTGACCGCTTCGCCTGCTTGTATACCTGATTGCGAATACGAATTCTAGACTTAAGTTCACTCGTGAGCCACCTCGCAGGAGGTTTCTTTATGGTAAAAACGCGCTCCGGTGCAAACACATCCAGTGTATTCAGTAGAGTTTCGGACAGTACTGTACAAAATCTATCGACATGAGAAGCACCTGACGCACATAACTGATCAGTGGTCTGAACACAAGACACCAGCTCGGGACTCTCAATTAAAGACCGAAGATGGACAAGGAATTCGTCAGTGTCAATAGCTCGATAGCAACGCCTCAAGATAGTACGCTCAGTCACCAGCTTAGTGCCAAGCGAAAGCGACAGTTCTATTAAGTCATGACCGGCGATAAACGGGCTCTCGGACTTTGAAAATCTGAAGACTTTCTCGCGATCGTCCACCGCTAGGACATCAAGCCACGAGTCGGTGGTAGCAGAGAGAGAGAGATTTGATTTGATTTGATTTGATGGTCTTTATTATGCCATAGTCAATGACTTTAGGCAAAATGGCAATAACAAAAAGGAAAAGACATATATATATATGTATAAAATAAAGTCAGTGAGTAGACAAATAATAGTAACAGTTGAAAATAAAAACAAAAATAGAATTGGTGAAAAGTACAGTATTACTACAGCAGATGAACGCAGAGTTGAGGATAGATGCGCAGACTACAAAGCAACGGAAACCGAATTACAAGTAGCAAAGTCACTAGAATGGCTGTAAAGAACTAAGACTAGAAAGTAGATAAAAATAACTGATAATAACTAATATGTATGTTGACTTAACTAATCATGACTAATATGTAATATGTTGACACTCTTAATGAGGCGATGAATAAGCAGGGAGGCTCACAGTGGGATCATGAGTAGAGCTAAGCTCACGCGAGAAAAGATGGTCATGTAACTTACGCTTGAAAATGGCGATGGTCGATGACGAAGTGACATCAATAGGAAGCGAGTTCCACAAGTAGATACCCGCGAGATGAAAAGACCTGTGATACGCCTCTGTACGGTGGTTAGGAACGTGAAAAGAGTGCGGTAGCGCTAGACGTGACGAACGTCTGACGGAGGGATCAAGGCTAGTAAAAATTTCCGAGAGATAGCCAGGAGACATGCCGTGAGTAATTTTGAAAATCTCAACACCAAGAAAGTACAGGCGTCGGTTTTTAACCGACAACCAACCGAGACGATGACGGTAGGGGGTGATATGTGCGTCACGCCTAAGATTAAAAATGAATCGAATAGCACAGTTTATAAGCCTCTGGAGCTTGGTGTTAAGCTCGTCTGATACATCGTTGTAAACGAGTGAGCAATAATCCAAGAGGGGCCAAATCAAGGTAGTAGTGAGTTTAACACGCAGATTGTGTGATAGTGAGTTCCTGTGGAACTTCAATTTATACAGCGTAAAGTGCACCCTCTTGGATATGTACAAGACGTGGCTTCTCCAAGAAAGATCGGAGCTCATGATGACCCCCAAGTTTCGCGCCTCGGCGACGAATGGAATGGAGGTGCCGTTGACGGAGATGAGCGGAAGGTCGTTGATGTTGAAAAGCCGAACTTGATGCCTGCTACCCAGAATTAACACTTTAGATTTCGTAAGATTAAGAGTCAGGCCGTTGACCGCAGCAAACTCGGAGATGACTCCCACATCATGTGCCACAAGCTGCAAAGCCGTGTTGAGATGGCTAAGGAGGCATCTGCGATAGATCTGTGTGTCATCAGCGAATATGATGCGCTCGGTGAACCTGAGAAAGGCGCCGATATCATTAATAAATAAAGAAAAGAGAAGAGGACCCAAAACGGATCCTTGAGGAACACCGGAAGTGACCGAGAGCCAATCGGAGAGCTGGCCATCCAAGTCAACAACAGCTTGGGAGCGACCTGTGAGGTAAGAGAAGATCAGTTTCAGAGCAAGATCGGAGAAACCTAATTTTCTAAGCTTGGTCAACAAAAGGAGATGACAAACAGTGTCAAAAGCCTTGCTAAAGTCAAAGAGAACGAGGATCAACACTTCACCCATATCAACACCGCTTTTGATATCGTGAAGCAGTCGCAACAGAGCGGACTGGGTAGAGAAACCTCTGCGGTACCCCGACTGCCGATTGTCAAGAAGATGGTGAGAGTTGATAAAGTCAGTAATTTGACTGTGCAAGACTCTTTCGAATAATTTGGAGAGCTCACACAGATTGGCAATGGGCCTCGTTTCAGATGGAGAAGATGGTGATTTGACCTTGGACAAAGGGCGTAGTATGGCTCGCTTCCACAATGATGGAAAGTAGCCTATGTTAAGACAGCTGTTGAAGAAAGAAGTGATAAGATTATCAATGGAAGGCAAAGCCAAGGCAATAGGATACAGTGGTAGATGGTCACAACCTGAGGCGAGAGAAGTAGGGGATGAAGAGGCCGTTAAGGAGCGTAGGTTGTCGTTAGATGTAGGAGAAAAGCTGAAGGTTGGCTCAACAGGTGGGATGGATAAAATGATGTCAGAAAACTGGTACTGTGAACAGGGAGGAAAGCAGTTGGAGATAGAGGCGTAGTGAGCATTTAGAAGATCACGCGAGAAAAAGTTAAGCGGAGAGGAAAGAGGTGAGTCGATAAGACCAAGATTTGCGAGTTCACGCCACAGTCTAGATGGATCCGAGATTGTGCTCAACCTCTGCAAGTTGAATTGCTCCCTGGCTCGTCTCAAGTCAACCGTGAGATTATTCCTGAATGATTTGTAGATTTCCAAGTCTAGAATATTGCCGGATCTACGGGCAGTATTGTAGAGTCGGTTGCGATGTCGAATTCTGCTGGAGAGATCATCAGTGAGCCAAGGCGCAGAGGGGCGAGTAACGCGAAAAGTGCGAATAGGCGCGTGAATGTCTAAGCAGTTAGTAAAATCATTAGTGATTGTGTTCAGGATGGTATCAAGATCTGGCTCGCCAAGGTTTGCATGACCAAAGTCCTCTGGAAAGGATGAAGACAATGTGGAGCTGAGAGATTGCACGAATTTTTGCTCATCAAATTTTTTGAAACTGCGTCGGACCAAGGTGCGAGAATTGAAAGACGGAACCAGAAAGGAGTAGGATAGCTCAATGAGATCATGGCCATTGATGAAAGGAGCATGGGACTTACGAAACGATGAGACTTTACTCAAGCTGTCGACTATAAAGACGTCTAGCCATGAGTTGGAAGAACGAGTATGAAAAGTAGCTTGGGAGTCGACGATACTTAGCGATAACTGTGAAGCCATGTCCCTGAGGTGATTAGATTCGTAAGAAGTAGCAAGGAGGTTACAATTGAGGTCACCTGTAATGATTATGTTTTTATAGTTATGCATGAATGTGGTGAGAGTGTCAACATATTTACTAAAATTCCTACCTCTAGGTCTACGGTACATCGATGAGAATAAGAGAGGCTCACATGCATCACCTCGAATATCGAGAACGAGAAATTCAGGCTCGTTCGAGAAAGCGGGCGGCGACGACGCCAAAACCCGCGCACGCAGTGAATCGTGGATGTAGCATGCAACGCCCCCTCCCTCCCTGCCCTCTCGATCGGCACGAAGCAAGTAGTATCCCGGGATACGAACTAAGTCATCGGAGATATGCGAGTGAAGCCAGGTCTCGGAGATCGAGATAACGTGGAAGAAATTTGACATAAAGAAGACCTGGATTGACTCAAGATGGGCAGAAAGGGAGCAGGCGTTAAAACTAGCAATCCTGAGGCGACCCGACGAAGCAGGAGGAGCGACATCCGCTGTAGCCGGTCACTGAAGCCCCGCGAGATCAGCCTCGGAAGCTATGGAGATCGGGGGCAAACCCTGGTCCTTACGGACAAGGATCTGACCGTCCCTGTACCACACATATTTGAAGGACAGCTGCTTGGCTCTCACCCTCACGCGTCGCAACAGATTGTAAGCATCGGTCGGAAGAAGCTCATTCACATATATGTGCCCGGGAATATTCTTAGAAAAAACCTCCTCAACAGACAGTCTACGTTTTCGCCGCATTACACGCAGAATGTAGTCGCGAACCTCACGCGATTTTAGGACGACAATAACAGATCTGCCACCGGAACTGAGCTGAGTATCAGGGAAATGAGAAGAGCCCGACGCCCCACCCCGCGCGGCAGGCGCACCCCTCACGACGTCGCGGGTCTCTAGAACATCCGCAGAGAGTCGAGAGATGTCAAGAGCGCGGAAAACGCATTCAACAATCTCACTCGATGTATCAATGAAATTAGATGGAACGCCTGAGATAATTAAGTCGGATGTTCCAGAGACGCGCGACGCAGGGGACAAACCGCGACCCGCATACTGAGAGCCAGAGAGCTGTACACTTTCAGCCTCCAACGCTGCAACTCTCTCACCAAGGTCAGACGCAGTCCTTAGTAGCACAGGCAATTGTTCAAGTTTATGCGCGAAGTCCGCATTCACAGTCTCCTGACGCTCGATGAACGCCGTAATCCTCCTGTCTGATTCGTCAAACCTGGCAGTAATCTTTTTTTCAGATTCGTCCAGCTTCTTGAGGATCGACTGCAGCAATGCATCAGTAGATGATTGTGCCCCGGGAGAGGCGGCCCCCGCACCCGGAGAAGCAGAGCTGCGAAGATCAACAGAACGAGATACTTGTTTGTCTCTGAGTGTAAGCGGCATGGTGGACAGCCGAGTCTTACAGCAGTCACGGACTGCTTTGGTGGCAAGATACGCCTTAACGCAGCCCGGGTGAAACACCCGAAGACACTCAGGACACGATTCAGCCAAGCCGGCAATGGTTTTGGAGCACCTGTCACACTTGCGCTGCATAGGCGCAGCCAAACACCATACGATCGTATACACTCTCGCGCGCAGGTCCGCCAACCAGTCAAAGGAACGGGGATAACAGCAGTACCACTCTAAATCGGCGTGCACATTAAAGCAGTAACAGGCAGGTGCAGGAAAGAGCAGATAGATGACAGGCACATGCGCAGCAGAGGTGAAGAAGTCCGTAGAATGATTCTCAGAAATTAGGTTAGAATATTGAGAAACACTCGTCACGCAAATACTGAGAATCCGGGGATGGCACAATGGAAAATGATAATAGCGCGTGACAAGCGGCAAAAAGACATGCCTAAACCTGCAACAAAAGAGCCCGAAGGCAACTTACGGCAGAGATATATCTGATTAAAGCAGGAGCAAACACAACGGACGTGCACACCATACTCACGAGAGAGAGAGAGAGAGAGAGAGAGAGAGAGAGAGAGAGAGAGAGAGAGAGAGAGAGAGAGAGAGAGAGAGAGAGAGAGAGAGAGAGAGAGAGAGAGAGAGAGAGAGAGAGAGAGAGAGAGTTTGAGTTTGAGTTTGAGTTTGTTTATTATGCCATAGTCAAGACTTTAGGCAAAAAATGAAAAATACAAGGATATACATGAAGTAAGCCAGAGTAAAATAAAAATAGGACAAAAATTAAAATAAGTAAGAACTAAAAAGATACAGAAATTGATGAGATAATAATAATAAAGCAGTGAGCAAAAGCGGAAACAATGAAGATAATAATGACTAAATTGCGAAAAGTAATAATATTGTTTCCACTTCAGCAAGTGCTTAAGAACTAAATTTAGTGAACAATATTACTAACTGAAATAATGCTGAAGAAATAAAAATCAGCAGAATTCAGTTTTGCTCTCTCTCCAACAACAAACGCAGAAAAATAACTTTGATACTTAAAAATTATTTAAGACGTAGGAGTAGCGACGATTTATATACAATGACTAGGTGAGCTTAGACTAAATGTACTTACACCAATCACGCACTAACGCTACACTGTACATAGACATTAGATAGCCCCAAGGTAGAACCTCAACCTGAACCGAGCTCTAGTGTAAATAAATGGCGATAAGCTTCTGCTTAAATTCATTTAGAGACGAAGACGACACCACGTCGGAAGGAAGCGAATTCCATAAGTAAATACCTGCTAGGTGAAAGGACTGGTGGTAAGTCTCGGTTCTGTGAATAGGAATTTGGAAAGTACTAGGCAGTGCTAGCCGTGACGATCGTCTAATCGAGAGATCAGCTCTAACAAAGATCTCAGAGAGGTAGCTAGGAGACATACCATAATGTATCTTAAACATTTCGATGCCAAGGAAATAGAGACGTCGATTTCTGACAGACAGCCACCCTAATTGGTGGCGGTAAGGAGTGATATGTTCGTCTCGTCTCAAATTGAAGATAAACCGAATCGTGCAATTGATAAGCCTCTGCAGTTTTGTGTTAAGCTCATCAGTAACATCATTGTAAACAAGAGAGCAGTAGTCTAACAGAGGCCAAATCAATGCAGACACGAGTTTTACACGCAATTGCAAAGATAAGGAGTTTTTGTGAAACTTGAGCTTGTGCAGCGTGAAGTGTACACGCTTAGAAATGTGAGCAACGTGGCTATTCCAGGATAGGTCGGAGCACATAATGACACCTAGATTCCGAGTCTGAGAGACAAACGGAATAGAGGTACCACCAATAGAGATGAGAGGTAAATCGTGGAGATCTATTTGGTCCACGTAACGCTTGCTACCGAATATTAATACTTTGGATTTCTTAAGGTTTAGAGACAATCCATTTGTGATAGCATATTCAGAGATGACTCCGACATCGTGGGCCACTAGCTGCAAAGCAACGTTCAACTGACCAAAGAGACACTTACGGTAAATCTGAGTGTCATCAGCGAAAATCAAGCGTTGGGTAAATCTAAGAGACGCACCGATGTCATTAATGAAAAGGGAAAAGAGGAGTGGTCCTAAAACTGAACCCTGAGGCACACCGGAGGTGATGGATAGCCAATCGGAGAATCCACCAACAAGATCAACGACCGCCTGAGAGCGACCAGTGAGGTACGAAAAAATGAGTTTGAGGGCAAGATCAGAAAACCCTAGTTTCCTCAGTTTAGACAGAAGCAAAGGATGAGAAACAGTGTCAAAAGCCTTGCTGAAGTCACAGAGGACAAGGATCAATACCTCACATGCGTCAACGCCACTCTTAATATCGTGAATTAGTCTAAGAAGGGCAGACTGGGTGGAGTAACCCTTACGATAACCAGATTGACGGTCGTCGAGAATATGGTGCAAATTGATAAAATCAACAATTTGGCGGTGAAAGATTTTTTCAAACAGCTTAGAAAGTTCGCACAAGTTGGCTATAGGTCTCGTTTCAGAGGGAGAGGTAGGTGATCTAACTTTAGAGAGAGGACGCACTATAGAGCGTTTCCAGAGAGATGGGAAATAACCCAGATTGAGACAGCAGTTGAAAAAAGAGGTCAAAAGGTTACCAATATGAGAAAAGGCCAAGGCGATAGCAAAGAGAGATAATTGATCGTAGCCTGAGGCAAGGGAAACAGAAGGTGAAGAAGCCATCAAGGAGCGAAGATTATCGTAGGATATTTCAGTGAAACTAAAATGTGGTACATCAGGCATAGTGGATAAGATGATATTGGAGAATTGAGATTGTGAACAGGAAGGATAACAATTTGAGACAGAGGAATAATGGGCATTCAGGAGATCACGTGAAAAAAAAGACAAGAGGTGAGGAAAGAGGCGATTCAACTAAACCAAGGTTGGTAAGTTCACGCCAAATCTTGGACGGATCAGAAGCTGAGCTCAATCTATTCATATAGAACTTCTCTCTGGCTCCCCTTAAATCAAGCGTGAGACGATTCCTGTAAAGCCTGTAAATGTGAAAGTCAAGAATGTTGCCTGATCTACGCGCAGCATTAAAGAGACCGTTGCGATGCCGAATTCGGCTTAAGAGGTCGTCGGTAAGCCAAGGCGCTGACGGACGAGTCACACGAAAAGAATGAACAGGAGCATGTAGATCAAGGCTAGCAGTAAAATCGTTAGTAATAGTGCTAAGGATGTTATCAATGTCAGACTCGCTCGGGCTTGTCGAACCAAAATCCGACGGGAAAGATGTAGAGAGCTTAGTAGTAAGAGTATGAACGAACGCTTCCTCGTCGAGAGAGAGAGAGAGAGAGAGAGAGAGAGAGAGAGAGAGAGTTTGAGTTTGAGTTTGAGTTTGTTTATTATGCCATAGTCAAGACTTTAGGCAAAAAATGAAAAATACAAGGATATACATGAAGTAAGCCAGAGTAAAATAAAAATAAGACAAAAGTTAAAATAAGTAAGAACTAAAAAGATACAGAAATAGATGAGATAATAATAATAAAGCAGTGAGCAAAAGCGGAAACAATGAAGATAATAATGACTAAATTGCGAAAAGTAATAATATTGTTTCCACTTCAGCAAGTGCTTAAGAACTAAATTTAGTGAACAATATTACTAACTGAAATAATGCTGAAGAAATAAAAATCAGCAGAATTCAGTTGTGCTCTCTCTCCAACAACAAACGCAGAAAAATAACTTTGATACTTAAAACTATTTAAGACGTAGGAGTAGCGACGATTTATATACAATGACTAGGTAAGCTTAGACTAAATGTACTTACACCAATCACGCACTAACGCTACACTGTACATAGACATTAGATAGCCCCAAGGTAGAACCTCAACCTGAACCGAGCTCCAGTGTAAATAAATGGCGATTAAGCTTCTGCTTAAATTCATTTAGAGACGAAGACGACACCACGTCGGAAGGAAGCGAATTCCATAAGTAAATACCTGCTAGGTGAAAGGACTGGTGGTAAGTCTCGGTTCTGTGAATAGGAATTTGGAAAGTACTAGGCAGTGCTAGCCGTGACGATCGTCTAATCGAGAGATCAGCTCTAACAAAGATCTCAGAGAGGTAGCTAGGAGACATACCATAATGTATCTTAAACATTTCGATGCCAAGGAAATAGAGACGTCGATTTCTGACAGACAGCCACCCTAATTGGTGGCGGTAAGGAGTGATATGTTCGTCTCGTCTCAAATTGAAGATAAACCGAATCGTGCAATTGACAAGCCTCTGCAGTTTTGTGTTAAGCTCATCAGTAACATTATTGTAAACAAGAGAGCAGTAGTCTAACAGAGGCCAAATCAATGCAGACACGAGAGAGAGAGAGAGAGAGAGAGGAGAGAGAGAGAGAGAGAGAGAGAGAGATTGATTGATTGATTGGTTTTATTTAAGCCATAGTCAAGACTTTAGGCTATTAGTGAATTAACATATAAATGTATGAACAAGATATAAACAAAAGTTTGAAGAACAGTAATTAGAAGCTAGAAACAGATGCGAGACGCAGTGTAATCGCTACCAATATGCATTTAGCAGTAAATATAAATTGAAAATATTAGTGAGCAGGTGATATGCATATGGCAGCGACCGAAAGCATGTGCATGCTCTCTCTCATAAGGCGAGCAACCAATGATCCAGCATAAAAACAATTAATAGGACGAAAAGTATAACGTAATAACATATAGCCGATTTGGATAATATACACTGTAAAACTAAAAATTAACTCAACTTAAATAATAATATGTGTAATGAAAATAGAATATGATAAGGAGTAAGTAATACTAACGAGAACTAAACAGTGTATATAAAACTAAGGCGCAGTGCAATTTACAACTAATAACATTAGGCAAGGGACGAGCAGGTCCAACTCATCAGACAAGCTTAGCGAGATCGGAGTCGGAATCAATACGGATAATGGGTCTACCATCGGAATACCTAACATATATCTGGCCATTCCTTACCCAGACATACTTATATGACCTCTCCTTAGCAATGCTCTTAGCCCGTTGTAATATGTCATAAGTGCTCTTAGATAATAACTCATTTACATAGATGTCACAATCCGAGTTACCACCGCATACGTCTTTTCTTTTAAGTACACCCTTTGCCCGCTTCTTTGAAATAACCGTATCGCGCACGGCGCTCGAGGCCAAGGTAACAATAACCGAGCTCGAAGATGCAGCAACTGCAGAAGTCGCTGACAGTGCCCTCTTGACAGCTCTGACACCGAGAATATGGCATGATAAGTCCGGGACTTCTAATGCCTTTAACACATTCTTGGCGAGCTCAGATGGAGCAACGGATAATGCCGATGGTAGACCAGATATGATCAACTCATTTCCATGAGTTCCCTGAAAAGACTGAGGAGATTTCGAGTCCTGAATCTCACGAATAAGCTTAGCATTATCTTGCTCCAATTTAGCATTCTGAGCCTCTAACGCCGCGATTCTATCGCCGTAATTTGTAATAATTTTCAGGAGCTCGGGTATTTGCTCAAGTTTTTGCGCAAAATCCGCGTTTACCGACTCTTGTCGGTCGATAAAGGCAGTAATTTTCTTATCAGACCCGTCAAACCAGGCCGCAAATTTCTTGTCAGATTCGTTGAGTTTGGAAAGAATCAACTGAAGCAATGCATCAGTAGATTGCGATTGTGCACCAGAGGGGGCAACAGCCCCCGCGCCCGGAGAAACAGAGCTGCGGTGATCGGCAGATCGAGATATCTGAGGATCCCTAGGCGTAAGCGGCATGACTGACAAACAAGCTCTGCAGCAATCACTAGCAGATTTAGTGATAAGGTATGCCTTGACGCAGCCCGGGTGAAAAACGCGTTTGCACCCCACGCACGACTCAGATAGACCAGCTATTGATTTAGTACACCTGACACACGTACGCAGCATGAGTTATCAGTCGCGTTGTAGATCGAAAAGTGAAAGACACTTGGCACGACACTCAATGCAGAACAAATAGATCGCGAGAGATGACGCAGAGATTAAAATCAGCCAATAAGAGATCAAAATAAAAGTCAGTTCACATCGATACGCGAGCACCGTGTTGCGTACAGATCGCACGGGATGTCGCAGAGATCAACCAGTGCAGCCAATCAACAGTCACCTCGATGGCACGTGCACAGAAATTAGCGTGAAAATAGAGTAGATCGGCAACGACAGGCGCATGCGCAGCTGAGATCAACCTCTTCCACAGGAACAGCCAAGAGTTAGGTTAGACCGAACGATGACACTTGCCACAGAAATGCTCTTAATTAGGTAGCAAGCACCAGAAAGATAACAATTGTGCGTGACAAGCAGCAAAAGACATGCTAATACCTGCAACAAAATGGCCCGAAGGCAACTTACGGCAGAAAATGGATTCACTTGAAGCAAGAGCAAAGAGAACAGACACGCAATGTTACTTACAGAGAGAGAGAGAGAGAGAGAGAGAGAGAGAGAGAGAGAGGGGGGGGAGGGGGAGAGGGGGGAGGAAGGGAGGGACAGAGAGGGAGAGAGAGGGAGAGGGAGAGGGAGAGAGAGAGGGAGGGAGGGAGGGAGGGAGGGAGGGAGGGAGGGAGGGAGGGAGGGAGGGAGGGAGAGAGAGAGAGAGAGAGAGAGAGAGAGAGAGAGAGAGAGAGAGAGAGAGAGAGAGAGAGAGAGAGAGAGAGAGAGAGAGAGAGAGATGCGCCCGATCGATTTATCGCGCCCGAACAGGGACCTGACCGAAAGGCTCATTGTCAGACGCAAGATACGGGGAAAACGAAGGAGCACTATTACCGACTCAATAAAGCTGATTTAATGGTCGAACTCCAGACTCTCGGCCTCGACACCGAGGACATTATCGACGACCTTCGCCGCCGACTAAACTAAATTCATCGACGCCAATCCCGAGATGTTCCAGGCAACCGCGTTACCCGAAACCTCCCCGCCGACTCTTGACCGTACCCGCCGCGATAACGACATCATCCGTAACCGCAATTCCGGCCGACCGCCCAATTTACCCCGCACCCCCCACCACTCATATTATGAACCAGATGAGGAAATGGGGACTGCATTTCGAGGGAAAGGATCCCTGGGCATTTCTCGAACGTATCGACGAACTTCGCGACCATTGGCTCCGCGGATTACCCGAACTCCTAAGAAGAGACGCGCTCCTCTGGTGTCGTAACAACCGCGACGGATGGTTAAATTGACACGATTTTTTTGCGGATTTTAAAGAAACTTTCCTGCCCCGCCGGTACCGATTACAACTAATTAACGAGATTCGCGATCGTACGCTGAAGGACGGGGAACCCTACGTAAAATACGCGAAGCACACACTCGCGCTCATGCGACGGGCGGGGGAATACTCCTCCGAGGAACAGGTCGAACAACCATACGAAAACATGCACCCCGATTACCAGAACTGCATCTGGCGAGGCGACATCA
The DNA here is from genome assembly GCA_035220575.1 of Temnothorax rugatulus. NCBI lineage: Eukaryota > Metazoa > Arthropoda > Insecta > Hymenoptera > Formicidae > Temnothorax > Temnothorax rugatulus. Next base: position 53,056 of record JASTWL010000852.1, on the reverse strand, counting down.
ACAGCCCCCGCGACCTCCAGCAACGAGCCAGCGAGTACAAGAGGCTGCAGCAAAATCGAAAGAAACGCACTTCCGAAAAAACTAATACCACCGACGCGCCGATCACCGCCGCACAGTAGGGCCAAGTGAGTTTCCGCGGACAAACTACCTTTTAGACTGCAATTCTTGACCAAAATAAACGAATTTTTTTTTTAAGTGTGCGTAATAAAATTCTCTAAAACTTTGTCGAGCCCGATTTAAAAAAGAATTGTTTATTGATAATCAACTGTCAAAGTTAATAAAAAATTGATGTGCAGACCAATCCCCTTACCCCTGTCATCCATAAAACTGTTTATTGGGTCGGAAAAAATGCATAAACGGTTTTCGATGTCGCTGATTACGAATCTGAGGTCGAAATTAAGCAATTTAAAATGGCGGATACAATATGGCGGAATCAAATTGTAAAAATGTAGGACTTCTTATAAAAATGTATATCTGGGGGGTTTTCGAAGTAACTAATCACGAATCAGAGGTCGAAAGGAGGAGGGTCCCTAAGGCCTGTTTTCGGCACCCTTCAAAATTGGACCAAAATGGCTGGAATCACTTCCTTATACCCTTGGAAGTAATATTTAGTCAATTCCAGCCTAAACGGAAGTATTTAGAGTGTATACTTCAAATATACATGGTGCATCAGCGCGCCCGTATCAAGCATTTCTTTGGAAAACTAAGCGTTTTTGAGAAAAATGTTTCAGATAAAAGTTGTATGGTTTCAAAGGGGACATAAGATGGTGTCATTGGTTTGACCTTGGATAGTCATTTGAAGGTCACGTGAATGTCGATTTCAATATTTTATATAGAACCCCCTATTTTTACATATCTTGTAGCTTATCTCGAGAGCTTTCCAAAACACTTATAACTAAGTCATTTTTCAATAAACACTTTGCGAGTTATGAGGCTTCTTACAGATAGATTTGTAGAAACGTTACTTAAGAAGATCCGAGATTGAAATCATATTATTTATTCTTGTTGGTTCTCCACACGTGAACAGTAAAATCGTAAACGTAATCTTCCTTTAAGAAGCCACGTAGAGTGGGGTGTTGGATTTACGTGAGTCCCCTTGCCTCTCACCTTTTGGGGTGCTTTTGGGGGACCCGAGTTAGAGCCCTACGTATTCGTATACATCTGGACGACTTTATAATTGTTAGCTAGACATTTAAAGAACATCTCCGAATTCTGAGGGAAGTTTTCCGACGGCTCTGCGCCGCGAATTTAAAGCTCAATCCAGACAAATGTCGGTTCTGCGTAGACCGTTTACAATATCTAGGACATATCGTCGACCGCGAAGGAATCCGCACCGACCCCGAGAAAGTCAAAGCCGTCGCCCAGTGGCCCCGGCCGCAAACTGTAAAACAAATCCGACAGTTTTTAGGTGTCGCCTCCTGGTACCGACGCTTTATACAGGACTTCGCGACCGTGATCGCGCCTCTCACCGCGTTAACCCGCAAACACGCCCGGTGGGCATGGAGGCCCGAAGAAGAAAACGCATTCGAGCAGCTAAAAACAACCCTGACCACCGCGCCGGTTCTCGCCTGTCCAGATTTCACGCTCCGTTTCGTTTTACAAACCGACGCCAGCACGACCGGATTAGGGGACGTACTGACTCAAAATTTTCCGGCGAACGAGTCATCGCGTACGCGAGCCGAACCCTCAATCAGGCCGAACGGAATTACAGCGACCAAGCTCGAATGCCTAGCCATAATATGGGGAATCCGCCGCATGCGGGACTATCTCGAGGGGTACCCGTTTACCGTTCTCACGGATCACCAGTCTCTCCGGTGGCTGCAGAAAATTGACGCACCCACCGGGAGGATGGGCCGGTGGGCATTCGAGCTCTAGCAATACGACTTGGAAATCCGATACAGGAAGGGAGCCCTTAACCGGGTAGCAGACGCGTTATCTCGCCAGCCCATGACAGACGCTGTCATTCCCCCGCCGCGCTGCCCCTGGTATCGCCGAACGTTGCGTGCCGTGCAAAACGCCCCACGCGAATACCTATGACTATGAAATAAAAGAGGGGAAACTATTCCGTCACGTACTCCACAATCTCGACTTCAAAGAAACTCCCGCCGAAAACCAATGGAAAGAGTGCGTGGCCAAAGACCGCCGCCCCGAAATCCTGTACCAAAATCACGACGCCCCTACAGCCGGACATCTCGGGATTGCAAAAACGATAGCCCGCGTCGCGCAATATTATTATTGGCCCGGCATGTTTCGGAAGATAGCGCGGTACGTCCGGAACTGTCCAAAATGCTTAAAGCATAAAGTCGCTTAAACGCAACTGGCCGGCTCGCTGCACGTCACTTCCGTCATCCGCTCCTGGCAGCAAGTAACATTAGATTTAATAGGGCCTTTACCGCGCTCGAAGGGAGGGCATACCTGGCTCCTGACCATGCAAGACCGTTTTTCGAAATGGCTGGAGATGCGTCCCTTACGCCGCTCCACCGCTCCCGCCGTTACGACAAATATCGCCGAAGCAATACTCTTCCGACACGGATGCCCCGAGGTAATCCTGTCGGATAATGGGACGCAGCTCCGGTCCGCGAAACTCGAGAAAATGCTGGCCGCACATCACGTGCGGCATGCATATACGCCCGTGCACGCACCGCATTGTAATCCGGTGGAACGATCGAATCGCGTAGTAAAGACCATGATACCCTTATGGAAAAATACACTCAACTTTTGGTGTTAACCGTTAAAAAACACCAAAGAAAAACCCTTAAAGTTGGGTGTGATTTCGGACCGCCAATTGAAGGTTAACCATCATTTGAAGGTTAACCTTCAATTGGCGGTCCGAAATCACACCCAACTTTAAGGGTTTTTCTTTAGATGATGGTTAACCTTCAAGTGATGGTTAACCTTCAATTAATGGTTAATCCTTAAAAATGACGGTATAAACCCTAAAAATATGAACCCTTAAATGAAAGTAACACTCAAAGAGAATAAACCCCCTTATTTGAATGTTCACAATTTGCTTCCGCCGATAATACATACCCGCAAAAGAGAACATCACCACACACTATGCAAAGTTTATATATATATATATATATATATATATATATATATATATATATATACAGGATTTTATTTCGTGTGCCAATTGTTTCCACTAATTATCTCAGAAAGTATTGGTTTACTGGAAAAGTGTTTCAGATAAAAGTTGAAGGGTTTTTGAAGGAGACCGCAGTAGACGATTTTATTAGATTTTGGATCCGGGGCCTGTATTGGAGGACTTTTTAACTTAATTTTATCTCAAAAATGTGCTGTTGCAATAGTATACTCTAATTTTTTTTAAATATTTGTGTATGCATCTTCTTGGAGTGTTTACAAATATTTAAAAAAATTGGAGTGCTATTGTAACAGCATATTCTTAAGACAAAATCAAGTCAAAAAGTTCTCTATACCATTTTTTCTCTGGCAAACAATCATCAAGATATCACAAGCTAAATATTGAAAAAGTTACCAAGTTCTCCTTGAATATCTCAAAAAGTATTAGGCAAATAAAAGAATTTTTCGAACAAAAATTGTTCAAATTAATTAATAGAGAAAAATGAAGTAGAAGCACCTATTCTGTATTTATTTGTACAAAATACCTTTAATTCACACAATAGTAATATAATTTTTTCGAAATATAATTTATTAATTATAACTTATAATAACATTTTGTGTTTACAAATTAATAATAATAATATTTAAATTTTAATTTTAATTACAGTTATGTTATAATTTAATATAAATATTTATTAAAAAATAGTTTGAACAAAGTAATAATATATTATTTTTCATCCTTTTATTTATGTTTTACTTTTATTTTATTTTGTATTATATTATTGCAATTATTTCATCAGTCGACTATACTGTACAATTATATCCATCAATACTCGATTAATAATAATAAGGGCCGTCAATTGACACTTAACGAAGATTAACACGATAACATTTAAACGACACTCAACGATAAAGGGATCATGGTGACACTGATTAAATCAACATAGAACATTAAAGGTTAACACCCTGTTAACACCAAACCAACATTCAACGATGAGGATCAATCTCCAACCTACACTAAATATTGAGGCTTAATCCCCAACCTACACTTATCATTGAGAATAAACTCCCAATATACACTCATCATTGAGGATTAAACCCACAACTTACCTAAACCTTAATGGTCAACACTCAATCTACACCTAAATTTAAGTGTTGACACTTAACTTTGATGACAAACACTAAACTTACGCCCAAATTTGAGTGTTAACTCTCAAATTTGGGCGTAAGTTTAGTGTTAACACTCAAATTTGGGTATTAACCATCAAAGTTGAGTATACTTTTTCATAAGGGTATCCCAGTACGTAGATAAAAATCATCGAAATTGGGACGAGCGAATACCGGAGTTACAATTCGCATACAATACGGCGCGGCACGAGGCAACCGGATATACTCCAGCATACCTGGTCTACGGTCGCGAGCCCCTCTCAACCGAAACGCCGCACCGAATACCGCCGCACCGTCGCCCGACAAAACGCGCCGACACCTCGAGGAGGCCTTTGAACTCGCGCGGATACATCGCGCACGCGTTCCAGCGTCAACAAAAGTACTATAACTTGCGGCGACGAGCGTGGAAACCGAAAATTGGAGAACTGGGTATGGAAACGCGAGTACCCACTCTTCAATAAAGCCGCAGCTTTCAACGCAAAACTCGCGTCGAAATTTCGAGGCCATCTCGAGGTGCGCCGTATCGTATCCCCCATAATAGGTTGATTTGCGCGATAAAAGCGGAAAATGGATATGACACATGCATATTCAAGACCTGAAAACCGCGCCGGAACCCCCCCCCCCCTCCAAGCGACGAAACCGAGGAGGAAAACACCGCCGAATCCGGAGACGAAGCAAACACCTTCGACCCCGATGACGACACCGAGGATAACAACGAATTTTAAACATTGCCTCGTGCCCCCTCCCTGACACCCGTTAAACAATTAGGATATAAGCGAGCCCCGCAAACAAATTGAGACACTCGAGCATTAATTTCCGAGATGGAGACTTTGACGCTCAAAAAGGATATCCTCGACGAGATCAACGAGTTCCTCGTCGAGCCCGTTGAATACGATCCGGCCTGTCCGGATTTTGGGGCCACGTGGACGAGACTGTTCGCCACAGGGTCCACCGCCTTCGCCGCCGCCGTCGCCGAGGTCTCGAGACCTGCAATCGCTTCGCCGACAGGCAAACACGTGCCGGCGGTCGGATGCGCGGTTCAGAGGTCGGACCACCAGCAGTGCAGCGGCAAAAACTAGAATGGCTGACGACCCCGCCACCCAGTGAGAAACGATACATCGGATCGACGTCGATTAGATATCGAAATCTCGATATCAATATAAAATCGATCTTCACATCAATTTCGATATTCAGGTGGTCACAGTTTCGAGCATTCATCGACATCGAAACCTTAAAAAATCGATATATTTCGTATGACAGCTAGAGCGCTTTTATAACACTTTATGACGTCATAAAGAGTTTGCAAACGGAGGGAATTCCATTCCAACCTCTGTAAGAATTATTTGACATTTATGAAAAATATAGCAATCGAATCAATGTCGAAACAATGTCAAATCGATGTCGATTTGAACTCTTCGACATCGATTCGACATTGTTTCGGCATCGATTCGATTGCTATTTCTCACTACAATAAAATACCTGTAAAATTCGTAATTTATTGCATATCCTCGTAGGGTTCGCAAACTACTACCAATTCTATCCTTCTCCTCTCACTTTAACCCTTTGGACCAACGGCTTAACGTCTCTTTCCGAAAGACGGAGCCCAGTTTTCTCCGCACAAGAGCCTTCAATGCAGATTACATGTAACTACATGGCTATAAAAGCGCATTAACGTTGATCGATATAAATTTACATTATATGTAACATTACACGTAAATTACGCATGCATATCTAATAATAAGGCAGAAATATTTTGCGCGGAATTAATGATTCTCTGTTATGAAAGCTTTACATTATGATGTCAAATAAATCAGCTTTTCTCATGATTAAAAATACTATTTTGCAACACGAAATATTTTGATCGTACACTCTAAAAGTGCTAAGTATAAGAAACGAATATTTCTAAAAATATAGACATACTTACCTATCGTCCTCTGCCATCGTGTCAATTATTAACGTCAATCGTGTCAATTCACTAATTCAGCTCGACAACTTATTCTTCGTTTTGGTAGCTCAGGTAGCTTAATAGCAACAGGTCTCAACTCTCAAGCTCAAAACTAGTCGTCTTCTTCTTCTTCTTCTTTAAAACTAGTCATCGAGTGCGACCGTGCGACCAGTGCGACAGGCACCGACAGGACAGGAGGCGAAAACAAATAGCGATCGGTGCGGCGCGGCGCATTAGGCGCGTTTATGATTGGCACGTGATTGGAAGGTGCGGCATTGTTGGCGGGCAATTCGAATGCACTTATTTAAAAAAATACACGAAGTTGGCTATATACTTTTCTATATTGTCGCATAATTGTACGTACATATACACAGGGACATGAATGCCTTCTCACATGAAATTGCACGCGTATTGAAGCATATTCAGAGCGCGTGCTCCGTCACGAACTAGCGGGAAATAGTAATCGAATCGATGTCGAAACTATGTCGAATTGATGTCGAAGAGTTCAAATCCGACATCGATACGACATCGTTTCAACATCGATTTGATTGCGTGCATCATGCATGACTCTTAATTATTCGGCAAAGTTGTCCCAATATATTTTAAGAATATTTTATAATAATAAATTTTAAATATTTATAATATTTTTCAAATAAATTTATTATTAATTAATAATATAATAATAACTCATTATTCTCACTAAAAAAAGTAACTTATCGTTACCATAACTCGTTTTTCTCATTGAAAAACGTAATCCCTGGTAACAAATTTTTCATATAACAACATATATATAAATGTATATAATCTTCTTCTAAAAAGTATATATATATGGGGCATTCTTTCTCAACGTCACACCCCCCCTGCCCATTTCAAATTTTGGTTAAAAAAACTTTCATTAGGCTCAAATTACAGCAAATTTTATCTATTTTTCCATGCCGTGTGGCAGTTTTAAAAAATTCAACATGGCTAACCAAAAATGGCGGATAAGTGTAACTGCAACTTGAAATACGAGATTAAAATATGTGGATTTTCATGACACTTGGTACGTAAAGGTTTTTGGGGTCGCTGAATACGAATCTGAAGTCAGTTGTTCAAAATTCAAAATGGCGGATCCATCATGATGATCATGATTCATGATCATGATCATGATCCGCCATTTCATCATCATGATGATGATTCATGATCATGATTTTTTGTCATGATTTTTGTCGGATCCATTTTGAATTTTGAACAACTGACTTCAGATTCGTATTCAGCGACCCCAAAAACCTTTACGTACCAAGTGTCATGAAAATCCACATATTTTAATCTCGTATTTCAAGTTGCAGTTACACTTATCCGCCATTTTTGGTTAGCCATGTTGAATTTTTTAAAACTGCCACACGGCATGGAAAAATAGATAAAATTTGCTGTAATTTGAGCCTAATGAAAGTTTTTTTAACCAAAATTTGAAATGGGCAGGGGGGGTGTGACGTTGAGAAAGAATGCCCCATATATATATATATAATTTATATAAATTTATATAAATTATATGTAATAAATATATTAGACCGCATACTTAGTTAATGTAATTTAAAACACAATAATTTTCAGTTTTCTTTGATTCAGGAAACAATTTAGTTCTTTTCATCTCATAAGTCGAATCGATATCGAACCGATATCGAATCGTTGATAATGGACAAACATGAAAAACATTGAAAATCTTGACAGAAAGTATTATATTATATTGCTACATACTACCAACAGATTGTTTGCAAAGTTATCGTAACATCGAAATAACCTCGAAATATTTGAAACTATCGATGTTCAACAACCTGACAGAACCGCATCGATGAGATCTGATAGAATCGATATCAAGAGACACGGTAGTGTCTCGCGTCAAGTCAGAAAAACTCATCAAAAGCGCCATCATCACAGGAAAGCGAGACCGACCGTGTCTCTTTACGCGACGCGACGGGTTGCGAGTACTCGAGATGTTGAGATCTCATATAACGAGTGAACGGATCAAGTTCTAAGTAGGCTTGATCGATAGCTTGGGGTTCGAATTGAGGGGTATCTCCTATAACATTTTCCGCTACGTGCCCTACGAGCGGAGATATTGCGACGCAAAGTCGAAAATGTGAAAATTTTATATTAAGATACTTTCTTCTACTAACGCCGACGTCTCTCAACCAATCAGAGGACTCAGAGAAATGTCACTTTCACTTTTTCGACACTGGCGGTGCTGGTATCGCCAGTTTCGATATCGCGCGCGCATTATTATCGATCTATGGTAGGTAGGTAAATAGTCGATAGACTTATCGGTCAGGAGGAAGATTTCTATCAACAACCCTGCGAGTAAATATACGTGTGCGTACGTATGCGTACTGCGTACTGCGTATGTATACTACGTGTGTGTCCTGCGCGCAGTGCAGACAGTGCGTTGAGTGCGTTCAGCGCGTCACAGTCAGTTAACCTATACGATAGTGTCTCGCGTCATCATCAAGTATACGCGCGGAGCGATACCGACCGTGACTCTTTACGTGATGCGACGATTAATATTTTTTCTGATTCAAGGTGTTACTATTACGTGTGCGTACTGCGCTCAGTGCAGTTAGTGCAGTTAGCCGGTTCAGCGCGTTGTCAGTTAGTTAACCTATCATCAAGAGACACGGTAGTGACAACCAAATACGCGTGGAGCGAGACCGACCGTTACTACGTTTACGCGAGCGTTACTTCTGTAGTAACTTACGATAATTCGTTCGCGTCAACGGGATTGTTCTTCGTGTAAACGAGATTTGTATATAACTTACGATAATTCGTTCGCGTAAACGGGATTGTTCTTCGTGTAAACGGGACTACAAAAAGAAATAATATCATAACAAAATTACCTTTTTAAAAAAAAGGTAAAAAAAGGCGTCAAGTCACACTCGTTCGAAGAAAGTGGTTATCTAAAAAAAACCGATGAGGTATCTTTGTACCTAAAAAAAACTGATGTGGTATGTTTGTATTTTCACAAAAATAAATGATATCTATAAATTGCGCCAAGTAAAAAATGAATATATATTCCTCGGAAAATAACTGTTGTATTATTTTCCGTATTATTAAAAAAAATTTCGTACAAAAACTTGACGCTGCTTTTTTAAAAAAGGTAATTTTGTTGTGAGCAGAGTCAAGTTTTTGTACGAAAATTTTTTTAATAATACGGAAAATAATACAACAGTTATTTTCCGAGGAATATATATTTATTTTTTACTTGGCGCAATTTATAGATATCATTTATTTTTGTGAAAATACAAACATACCACATCAGTTTTTTTTAGGTACAAAGATACCTCATCGGTTTTTTTTAGATAACCACTTTCTTCGAACGAGTGTGACTTGACGCCTTTTTTTTACCTTTTTTTTTAAAAGATAATTTTGTTATGTCGAATCGACGTCGATCCGATGTATCGTTTCTCACTAGGCACCGCCAATACCGGCTCGCCGTATCATAGCAGACCTACCGAGCTCGAAGGGCGATCGCCGCTAAACCGACTCCGCCGCCGGTCGCACCACCGGCCATACCGCCGGCCGCACCACCGGCCGCACCGCCAGCCGCACCACCATCCGCGGAGGCACGAGCACTCCGGCCCGTAGGCCCACGGCTACCACCGAAGATCTCGGTGGAGGTGGAGCCGGGCCATATCATCATGGTGCCGCATAACGCCGCTCACGTCACCAGAGAGTGGAAGACGACGGAAAGGCGCTACCGATGGCACGTGCGATTTAACCACACCACGAAGGAATCGTCCGAAAGGTCCGGAAGCTTACGGTCAAACCGAAGACCCGGCCGACTTAAAGCGCCGAATTCGCGCTCTCGACGGGGGGGGGGGGGGGGTGATGTAACGATGCGCCCCGAAACGCATTGTTCACGGCGAGCATCAGCCAGAGGCCGCCCGGCCGAATATCCGCCGGGCGAGACAAGGCACGTTGTGCTCTTTATTAAATATATTATCTCGCGTATGAGTCCGCGAAAGGACTTACCGCGGCAACCGACTCGGAGCGCCGAGCGGTGCCGAAAACGGCCGAAAGCCGCCGAACGCGATCGCGGCGTCGGGGTATTCGAATAATACCTGTCCGTACCGCCGATCTACCCCGGCGCTCGCCGTCGCCGCCGATGTAGGAATTTCGTACTGCGGGAGGATTATGGTACCTCCGCATATCGGCCTACTACCGATGTAGTGTTGAGAGGAATCGAGTAATGATTTCACACTCTAATATTAACGATAGAATAATACTTTATTGCGAGCCACGCAATAGCCACGAGTCTCGATACAAATCTAACGGCTTTCTGAACAAAGTTCTGCCAACCTCGTAACTCTCCCGGTGGCGAGAGCGCCAATCAATAGGGAACAGGGGGGCAGAGATGCTGCTCCCTACACACTCCCCCCCGAGTGTTAGCGATATAATTTTTTGTCTTTTCTTTTATAAAATAATATTGCACTTAACAAATGTGCTTACGCGTTTGGTTAGGTGCTATTGCACGAGGTTGACAATACCTTAACTTATAATATAATATACATTTGGACGTGGCTAACTTATATCTAATAATATTACATAGAATAGTATCACTTACATATTTGGTCTTACAATTACATCACTTTGGTTTAGTGGACGGCGCAAACGTGACTTTCTTGCGCGAGTAAGTCTTAAGTGTGGGCGGATTTGAATTTGTACTTTGGTTGTGTACGTTCTCGGAAGTCGTAGGAAGGTCGGCGGGGTCGTCAGGGACGAAATATGCCGGTTTTAATAAATTGACGGACACGCTTTTTGTGTTTCCGTTGATGTCAATATTAAATACACGCTCCGAGACGCGTTGCACTACTCTGTGCGGACCGGTGTACGGGCGCTCTAACGCCCTTTTGGCCATATTGCGTAAAAACACGTGAGTACAATTATATAAATCTTTAAAGTAAAAGGCGCGTTTTTTATGTTTGTTCGCTACGGGGACCGGCCGGACCTGGCGCATATATTCGCGAAACTCTTCAAGAAAATAATTAGGATTAGGTGTATAATCGTCGGGAAGAAAGAATTCCCCGGGAAGTCGTAAAGTTGTCCCAAACATGAATTCGGCGGGTGACGCATTAGTGTCGGCACGGACGTGCGACCGAAGTCCTAATAGAACGGTAGACAAGGTACGCGTCCAGCACGCATCGGCATGGCACATGATCGCGGCTTTAAGCACCCGGTGCCAACGTTCAATCATGCCGTTTGACTCCGGGTGGTAGGCGGTTGTACGAATTCGTTCGCAACTGATCAATGAAAGTAACGCCTCGAATAGGCGGGATTCAAACTGGGCTCCCTGATCTGTAGTTAATAATCGAGGGGTTCCGTAGCGGGAAATCCACATGTCGTAAAAAGCTCTTGCCACAGTTTGCGCAGAAATATCTTTAAGAGGAATTGCCTCGGCCCAACGCGAAAATCTGTCGATCATAGTGAGACAATAAGAGTAACCCTCAGAAGGAGGCAATGGGCCGATAATGTCAATATGCACTTGATCAAATCGCCCGTCGGGAGCAACGAAGTGCTCAGGAATTAATTTTACGTGACGAGAGATTTTCGCTTGCTGACATTCGATACAATTTTTACACCATTTAGCGATATCGCGGTGCATGTCAGGCCAGACATAACGCTGTCGGATAGTGCGATCCGTAATTTTGCCGCTGGGGTGGGCTGGGTTGTGAAACATTTGAAATACCCTAGCGCGGAGACTGTCGGGAATATATGGCCGAATAGCCTCGCCTGAGATCTCGCAAAATACGGTTGAATGATCCGGACCCCACTGAATCTTTTTTAATTTTAACGGATGATCAGGGGTGCCACAGATCAGCTTGAGTTGCTCGTCGGTCTTTTGCAGCTCGGCGAGCTCGATGAGACTAAATTCCATCGGTAAACGCAGGGAATCGATCCGCGAAAGCGAATCCGCGACAACATTCTGCGAACCGGCGATATGTTCGATCTGAGTTGTGAACTGAGCGATGTATGACAATTGGCGTAGTTGTCGCGGAGACGCCTTGTCAGATCGTTGCATGAACGCATACATGAGTGGTTTATGGTCAGTTATAATTTTGAACTCACGACCTTCAACGAAATAACGAAAGTATTTAACGGATTCAAAAATTGCCGTGAGTTCGCGGTCGTAAGCGCTATACCGCGTTTGCGCAGGGGAGACTTTACGCGAAAAAAATGCTAGGGGCTCCCAAGTATCCCGTTTTTTCTGTTCAAGAACTGCCCCCATGGCGAAATCGGAGGCATCCGCGACGATGCGGAGTTTCGCGCCAATATGGGGGTGCACCAACATTGCAGCGTTAGCGAGGCCGTTTTTGATCTTCTCAAACGCTTCGTTTAATTCGTCGGACCATACGATTACACGTTTATCGTTTTTACGCGAGTCGACTAATAATGAATTTAGTGGTGCTTGTGCTTCTGCCGCGCGAGGGATGTTGCGACGGTAAAAATTTATCATGCCGAGGAAACGGCGTAGGTCGGCGATGGTTTTGGGTCTAGGAAATTTGGTAATCGCCTCAACTTTTTCTGGGATGGGGCTGATTCCTTTACCATTTATTATATACCCGAGAAATTTTAATTCGTGTACGCCGAACACGCACTTTTCGACATTAAGGCGGAGGTGAAACTCTTTAAGCCTCTGAAATACGATGCGTAAATGTTTAGCATGCTCTTCTGGGGAAGAGGAAGCGATTAGGATATCATCCATGTAAATGAAAACAAAATCTAGATTGCCTAAGGCGCGATTTATGTAACGTTGAAAGGATTGACCGGCATTACGAAGGCCAAAGGTCATAAATAAGTATTCGAATAACCCGAAAGGGGTTATGATAGCTGTTTTCTCAATGTCCTCGGGGGCCATTGGAATTTGATTATAGGCTTTATGTAAGTCGAGGGATGAAAAAATCGTTTTACCGTGTAGATTAACGGAACAGTCATGCAGGTGAGGGGTGGGGTATCTATCTGGTCGCGTGATTGCATTTACACCGCGGTAATCGCCGCACACCCGCCAGGTGCCGTCTTTTTTACGGACTAGATGAATGGGACTGGTCCATGGACTGCTAGAGGGGCGACAAATGCCCGCTTCGACTAAAGCCTTAATCTCGGCCTTTGCGGCTTTGAGTTTATCAGGAGGAAGGCGCCTGGCGCGCTCGGCGACTGGAGGGCCGGTGGTGATAATATGGTGAAACACGTCACAATTGGACGGCGGGTCGAGGGGGAGGGCTCTTGTTATTTGTGGAAAGTCCGCGAGAATTTTAGTAAACTCCGAAGGGGATTTAACCGTGTGAATCGAATGCATTGGGGCCGGTTTTTTAATCGCGAGGGTATATAATTTGGTAGTAGTATCTACGAGACGTCGTCGTTTTAAGTCCACCAGTAACCCATAGTGCGACAGTAGATCGGCGCCGATGATAGGATACGGAACTGCGGCGATACAAAAATTCCATCGAATAGGTCGTCTCAAACCGAGATTGAGTTCACGAAGCGATTCCCCGAACGTGTCGATAGGTGTATCGTTTGCTGCAAAGAGCTTTAATTCCGAGGGCTTTTCTTTGACCCGATCGATGGCGGGTACAAGGGAAATATCAGCGCCTGTGTCGACGAGGAACATTTGGCCGCTGGCACGATCGCGAACGTGGAGACGGTTAGAAATTTGAGGGCCCTTGCCGACCGTCTCCAAACGGGGAGGCTGGTTTAGTTTTTTTGATCCTTCCATTTTGAGCACCAATTTCGACAAGAAGTTGGATTATCAGGGTATTTAGTATGCGCCGGGCACAGCGCGGGTGTAATCTCCCTGTTTGGCGAGGTTGGGGACCTACGCTTGCGGGAAGTGGATCGCGAACGCGAATTTCGTGTCTTCTCCAGCTTTTCAACTTTCTTTTTTAACGCGGCGATATCGGCGATGAGTTCTTGTATCTCGGTCTTGGCGGCAGGGGGTGCGTTCCCTTTGGTCACGGCGGACGCGTAAGCTTCGCCTCCGAGGGTGCACTCAGCCATTCGGTCGGCGGCCTCTGCTAGTCGGTTGAGGTCGGTAACTCCCGTGGCTACCAGGATCGCGCGGTGTTCGCGTGGTAGTTGATCCAGAAAAATTGATTTTATTACGTTGTCGTCTATATTCCCGTCATTAAGACCGCGCAGTCGACTGAGAATTAACGAGGGTTTTCCGTCGGTCCCAACTTGCCCCCTTAAAAGTTTTCGTAATTTTGTCTCGTCCGAAGGCGCGTACGTCGCGATTATTCGGGCTTTAACTTGCTCGTAAATATCCGCTGGGGTAGGATTTAACGTGATAATATCCCTTACACAACCCAGTACTTCGCCATCAAGTGCAGCGAGGACGGTATCGGATTTGGTGGCCTGTGCAAAGATCCGGGCATTTCTCATGGAAACCTCGGCCTGAATGAACCACAATGCTGGGTCGATTTGTGAAAACGGGGGAAGCTTGGGAACTCTGTAATTATCTATACGCGGAATCTGAATGTTATTACCAATCGCGTCTGAAGTAGCTGTATCGGGGGCTTGAGCGTTTAGTTTGGCCTGTAATTGCGCGAACTGAGCTTGTAATTGCGCGAGTTGGTTTTCCGTTGTCTCCGCTCGGTCTTGGGTGGTTGTACGGTCTGCGTCCGACATTGTTTGATTTATTTAACTTAATTTACGAGTCTAAATTACCGTAAGATGTTAGCAAAACAAGAGCGTTAAACAACACGAGCGTTATACGATATGAACGATGCGCGACGGAATACTATCCTATTATTAAATTACTGTAGTCTGGTAACGGTGGGTAGAATCCAAAGCCCCGGTGACGATGAGGCCCAAGGCGCCGGGGACGTTGGCTTCACGCATTTACTGTCTCGACAACGACGGGAATCCAAGGCGCCGGTGTCGTTGGCTTCACGCAATCACGGCGAATTTGATGGCGGCGACGGAGAGAAAAAGCCGGTCGCACACGGGAAGATGGTCGTGATGATAAGGCGACAAAATCGCTGTGGTCACCCGGGCGCCGGTGGAGTCTCACGTACCCGCCTTTATGTGCCTTGTGCAAAAAGCGCGGCAAAAATGGCCGCCCGAATATTGTTTCGGCGCGGCAAGGCTGGCTGGCCGTAGCGTGGGCAAGTAGCGGCCGGGGACGCGGGCACAGAGGTGCACCTTACAGCTGCGGGTAATCTGATCCGCGACTTCTGCGTCCGTACCTCGGGGGAAGCTGGTCCGCACGAGGATTTATCTCTGACTCGGGGTTCCGGTAGCGCCTTGTGCAGGAACCGTTGCGTGTTTTTTAGTCGGGGTCACCAATGTAGGAATTTCGTACTGCGGGAGGATTATGGTACCTCCGCATATCGGCCTACTACCGATGTAGTGTTGAGAGGAATCGAGTAATGATTTCACACTCTAATATTAACGATAGAATAATACTTTATTGCGAGCCACGCAATAGCCACGAGTCTCGATACAAATCTAACGGCTTTCTGAACAAAGTTCTGCCAACCTCGTAACTCTCCCGGTGGCGAGAGCGCCAACCAATAGGGAACAGGGGGGCAGAGATGCTGCTCCCTACACCGCCGATACCCCCGCCGCCACCTGACGGCGCCGAGGGGTATATAAACGCCGGTCTTTACGAAAAAGATTAGATTCCGCCGTGAGCCAGCAACCGATCCGACCGATTCTCCGCTGCTCACGGATCCCGAAATCCTGAACTCGAACACAACCAGGAGGTAGAGAGTCTCTCTCTGGCTCCGCCAAATGACGCATCTGGATGGTTGAATCGATCCCATCCGATCGAATCGAAAGAGAGAGAGAGAGAGAGAGAGAGAGAGAGAGAGGGGGGGGGGAGAGGGGGGAGAGAGAGGAGAAAGAGAGAGAGAGATTTTTGATTGATTGATCTTTACTACCTCAGCTATTTAAAATACATATTAGTTTACATTAGTTTCAACATACTCTTTCAACAATCGTTTAAACTCCTGTATTTGTTTGCATCGTTTTACCTCATCCGGCAATGTATTGTACATTTGCACTCCTTCGTAGAATACACCCTTTTGTGCGCTCGCAGTTTTACGAAATTGTATTGCAATGTCCTCAGCCTGACGTGTTTGTCTTCCACTCTAATTTTCCACTATTTGTAGCCTATTTCTGAATTGCTCGGGTAACATGTTTCTTAAAACCTTATAAATAAATATACAAATGTTATAATACAATCTCTGCTTTACATAAATTGCAGCGCCTGCAGCATATGCTGCACATTGGTACGCCTATCACATTGCAGTATCGCATCGGTCGATTTTGTGCTATTTGTAATTTACTTACAATTAGTTGTGTTTCTCTCATATTGACTAGCAATGTCGCGCAAAACTCAAAGTGAGGGGGGTGCTATGATTGTCTTATATATAATACATCTTGTATTACGCCGATATGCTATTATGTATTCTATTAAAAAAAAACTCGTTTTTTTCTATTTTCTTTAACATATGATCACAGTGGTTCTTAAATCTAAGCCTATCATCAGTAAATAATTATACCTAGATATTTCATTATTTCTACCCGCTCTATCTCTGTTCCATTTAAGCATATGTATTTCGTTTTCCCTACATTCATTTTTAATCTATTTATATTCATCCACTGTTCTATCTTAGAAAATGCGTTATTATTCAATGCTTTATTCTTATTGAAGTTAACAGTTCTTTTTCAATATACATAATATACATATATTGACTATATATGGTCATATATGATTATATATATATTTACATATTGTTACGCCCGCCCTGAAACGGCCCTTAACTCCGAGCTGAAGCGAGCAGTCATTCCGCAGAAGTCGCGAAGAGTTCCTTTGACAACGGGCCGCTATTTAACAACGGAGCCTTAGAGATTCGAACCTCGACTTTCAAACTGTTCTGACGTGTTCTCTGGTGTTCTCTTTAATAAAGAGATTCGTTACTTTTCTAATAAACGTGTCGTTATTCCCAAGAGTGAGCGAGTGTGTGTTAGTGTGACTCGGCGAGCTCAACAATATATATAATCTCATAATATATATGTTTATATATATGATTATATATGATTAGATACATATAGAAACAAAATTCATATATAATTGCATTATATATAATCATATATATTTATATATAATTATATATAATCTTCTTTTCCCGGGTAGTTAATCTAGTATCTGACAATGCTATAATTGCCGGATTCACTCTCTTTATAATCTGGTGTTGTATCTCCTCTCTATGTGCTATTAGACTCTGCGCATTTGTGTATAATAACAGCTCCTCTTCCCTCTGTATTTGCTACTTAGCATCCCAGCCAGCTCTCCTCTTCTCCTCTTGTACTGCCCTCTTAAATGTCGGACACTCCGGATCAAGTGCGTCATTGCGTCATGAATTTTGAACGCACAGTTTACACATTTTTTGTTTGTCGATGTATATTCAGTCACCCTGTGATTTCCTGCGCACCTGTAATATGCTTCGTCCCGCCTACAGTGCAATATGGTAATGTCCCCAGCATTTAAAGCACCTTTTAACATTAATGTGATTGTACACCTGACATTTTTTCCACCCTACGTTCAGCTTTCCTTTACTCAACATTATTTCATGGGTCTCTTCTGCTTCCATTATTACTGTACCTTTTTCTTTTCCTCTTCTTCCAGGCTGGTCTCTATTATTTCCCTTTTCTTTAATTATTCTCTTCACTATTCGCATATGAGTTCCTTCCTTTTTTATATCTATTTTGTTCTGTTTTTTAATTGTAACAATTAAATCATCCTCACTTAGCTTTATCTCTTCTTCACCGATATTAACAATTTTAATCTTCGGTTTTAATCGTCTCGACTCCGTAACTTTGAAATTCTCGCCCAGTTTGTCCTGTACTATGGCCTTTAATTTATCCATTTCCTCTCCAGTCTCACAACTCAGAATCACTGCTCCCTTACTTCCCTTTTTTAGCTTTGTTACTCCTACATCCATATTCTTAATATCTATTTTCTCTTTATCAGTTTTTCTGTGGTTTCACTCCCTTGCTGCATTTTCGGCTTTACAATTATATTATTTTCTTTTTCCTTTTCCTTTATTACTTCGCTGTAGCTCCTTTGAGTTCCTTCTGTCGGTCCATAGCCTCCATCCTGCATCATTCTTCTTAATTCTTCTAGCTCCCGTTTAATACATTCCAACTCTTTTCGGACTATTTCCTTAATCATTGTCTTGACTTCTTTTTTACATGCTGCCTCCTCCTTTATTTCCTTCACTGCTCTTATGAGTCCGTCTATTTTTATGTCAATACCTGCTAATTCATTTCCATCCTTGCTTGGTACCGCGTTCACTCCTGTAGCTCCCATCATTCCTCCTGTCGATACTGTTGCTTTATTCTTATCTGCTTCCTTATTTCTGTCAATCATAAATCTGTTATATGGGCCAGGACACGCCATCAATTCATGGTTTTTATTGTAAACTTTGTTCTTACTTTGACATCCCGGGGGGGGGGGGAGGGAGGGAGGGAGAGAGAGAGAGAGAGAGAGAGAGAGAGAGAGAGAGAGAGAGAGAGAGAGAGAGAGAGAGAGAGAGAGAGAGAGTTGGATCCCGTAGCGGTAACGGATCGAGACGGCCTGAGAACATCGGCGGTGCCGCTTCAAAGCGAGAATCCCGCGCAATCAGTCCCCCCAGCTCTCCCGAGGCACGTTTAAAAAACCGAGCGTAGGGACACCCCACGTCTCTCGCGTGCTCTCTTGCCGCTTCACGCAGCCTCGCGATCTCTATAGCGACCGGAGTTACGAGAACGGAGATCGTCCCGCAATCGAGAGAATAACCTCGGCGACATCGACGCAGCCGGTCCTACCGTGCTTTCTCATTCTCCCTTTTCCTATCGTCCCTTTTGCAACTAATAAGAGCTACTAAGATTTTTATTGTATTATGTAAAATCACAATGGCTCACTAAAAATTTATCAAATAATAAATTCTTAACAAAGATTTGTGCGTTGTTTTTGTGCTACTAAAGCAATATAAAAAATAAATGCTGATAGAAAACGAAGATAGATATTCTTAATGGGATATATTTGCTGCAAGAGATATAGTAACTCCGGTATTTACGCCGCACGAGGATTTACGCCGCAGAAGTTAGAAAAAATAGAAGGAATAGAGATACTTCTATCTCTCGCAATCACATTGTTATGTGTCTTTATGCCATATTAGTATTGTGTTGCAATTTCAGTTCTTTACTGTTAATATTAACGAAACCGTCGTGAGTTGAATCGATTTCTCACCGTAGTAAGTAGCGCGATCATATATTACGACCTACGTAAAATGATTACTGTAGGGAATATAAAAGGTTTAAGGTATTTCATATATGATACATAAGTGTAGAGGGATAGTAAAGGATGGAATACAGCAAAATACAAGTGCATAGCTATTATATTCTTTATGTTTAGCTTGATATCTTGTATATCCCTTCTGTTTAGGATATACGGCATTTTAGCATGCGGGATTTATGCCATAGTACAGACGCTCTGTAAAAATCGAAATCTCCTATATGTTCTTTTTCTTTCTCTTTCTTGGATCGTATACCAATAATGACCTTTAATGTATCTATCGTTCTTCTATTTTCTTTTTAAAATTTGTCAGTTTTATAATTTGTTTATTATTCTCACATCTTAATAAACTTCTTACACATATTTTATAACTTATTATGACATTTTATTGCCTTATTTATAAACATTATTTGTACTTTTTTATAAGGCGTATATTTCACTTATAAACGTATCATATATCCCACCCCTATGGGATTTCTGGCAAAAATGCAAGGGTTTCTAAAAGTTTTTTTATATTAAATACTAAGAGTGAATATTTCATATTTCTATTTTTTTTATAGTAGTAGACAGTATAAAGTTTTATTGGTATAATTCATTTGCCTTAAACACAGTAAATAGTACTCGATAAATTAAGTTTCCCTTAGCTGCGGCGTATATACCGGAGTTACCCTATTTAGAAAATATTTAATAGCTGTACAAGATTAACATTTGCTCGAAACATTCTTTCTCAATATTGATTACGAGATATTCAATCTTTCCGAGCTTGTGGCGCGCTAAAGTATCATTAGAAAAGTCGTAGAAATGAATTAATTAGTCAGATCATACGGCTCGCACGCACCGTGGTACATTAATAAATTACTTTCCCCAGTTCTCCTTCACATTTGCATTACTCTCCGATAACTGTAAATGCGGAACGACGTCATTAGTGGCCACCGCGATGCACAAACCTGCGCTTTTTTAATTGCTGCATTTGGTGCATTTGTGTGCCTAGGAAAATATCCGCCAAGCAGTTACGAGAGTAATTACACCTATATAAAATATTACCGCTGTATTAAATGCAAAATGAGTGCTTGGATATAATTTAATGCATTTATTCTCCTCTCTCTCTAGCGTCGATGTAATAAATCCCCGCTTCAATACCCTTTTTTCCCTCTCGTATAAAATCCTCTCTCTACTCTATTTAATAAGCTCTGCATATCCGCACTCGTCAAATTAACGTAATCCTCGAAGGACCGCATCGTGAAATCATACTTTCTCTTACTTTATGAATCGATATTTTTTTCACGACAATAAAAATTATATTGTATGAGATGATTAGTTTTATTTAATTGTTCGATAATCACGACAATCGACGCTATCGAACGACGCGTTTTCTTATAAACTATATTATATTTAATAAGCGCAGCTTGTCCTTTCTCAAGTGGTTCCGACATGGACTATCACTCTCATAACAGTAAAAAAAAAACATTCATTTCTTAAATCACTCAAAAATAACAAAAATTAAATTAAAAAGCAATAATTAATTATTCGTTATTTCAGCGGAACTTACTTGGACAAAGTAATCAAAGCTATAAAGCGTTTTTAAATTATTATGATCCTAATAAATATTTAAAGGCAAATTATTGTTATTTATTTACATGTAGGGGAGACCGGGGCTCGACACAATTTTTTCAAAGGCAATTTTCAACAATTAATTAAAATTTTTAAGCAAATTTAATGGTACACATTTAAAGAGCGTTCCTTCAGGTACAAAATTGCTTAAAGAAAGTTTGCTGTACGTCGCTTAGTTTTGCCCCCAGGAAAGGAAAAGTGACGCGAAGACAAATTTTTAAATTGAAAAATGCCGGGGCAAACCCGACACTTTGCCTGATCGACACAATTTGATCTGAAACTTATTTTTTATTGTCTGAAACTAAATATACATTTGTTTATCGTGTATTTAGAAAGTACAAAAATTTGGAATTAAGTAAAACAATCATTGGAAATAATGAGAACAAAAATTGTTGAACATTCAATTATTTTCATCTAAAATCATGTCTGAAAAACAATTTATGCAAGTAAATTCGCGATTACACGTGCGCACACATTTGTCATGGGCCATATATCTGCATCACAAGCATCGTTTATTATTGGGAGCCAATAAAACAGCGTGTCGACTTTGCCCCGAACGTCGTTTTTTTACTTTTGTTACTCCAAAAATATAAAAATGTTGCAAATATACAAAAACTATTATCGGATTCGTATAAAGCATCAAATTTCCCATCAAAATCACTTACCGGTAGAGTCGCAAGAGTAAAGCTCGATGAAAGAGTAGAAATTTTCGAGAAATCAGAAAAATTACTTTTTACCATCAAAAACTCTTATGTCGCGCTAAAAATTATACTACAACTCATTGATAATACTAGCACATAAAGACGCATTTACAGTAGGAAAGGCAAGTTTCTACGACAGATTTAAATTGGCAAAAAACCTAGTGTCAAGTTTGTTCCGGTGTCGAGTTTGCCCCGGTCTCCCCTACTGCAGAGAAAAAAATTAATGTCTGTACTTTAATTTAATTTTGCATCATGAGCAATTCTGCTTTATTTGCTTGACACTCTTCGACGGGAACTGACCGAAAGCGAACAGAAGCAAGAGAGGAAAGCTGGAAGCCGAGCATCTATCGGTGTCAGAGAGCAATAAATACTTGAGACAGGACGATCCGTGCACGCGCGCGATAATGTCGCACGTCACAGGACGATTCTGACCATCTCCGTCGCGTCGCTTACGAGAGGCGCAGCGCGATTACTCACGCCAATATCATGAATAGTTACTCGTGGCAATTGGTCGAGGCCGGAGGCCTCGTAGCTCTGTTGAGATTTTCACCGTGCTCGCCGTCCGCCGAGGCAGGTTTTGTTAAACATGGCTTCTGATTGCTTCATCCGTGATATCTCCGCATTGGGCTTTTTTGGCGAAACGGCCGCCCGTAAAATGCAAATGCTCGAGCTGGTTAACGGTAAGGCTATGTCGCGAGCGACTGTCGCCTGCTTTTTTTACAATTCGCACGGACAAATTAATTATGTCGCCGCAGACGTAGTTGGGGATTACAGCGCAGATTATCGATTCTCAATTTTACTCCGTCCGTATAAATCCAGATTCGCGTAAAGTTAGTAAGTGACGAGAAAACAAGCTGTAATTTTTCGTGTAGGCTATATTGGAATACGTCTCGTGATGTGTGTAAATTAATGAATTAATAAATTCTTACCAACAAGCTCCTTGATGCTTTTTTTTTATTGTAGTATAAGTCATCCGCACAACACCTTTCATTGTAAATATATATTAAGTACGTAACTATATTGCATTTTCATTGCATTTCATTTCATATCAAATATAATGTGTTAAATACGTAATTAACGCAATAAGTATGAAATATTCAAGTCGAAATACGTATATAATACATAACAAGTGTACTGCGCATATATTATATAAATGTATGAATGTATCCCAGACAGCACTTAAAACTAAAAGATGACGAAAAGATGCCTTCTTATTACATAGCTATGTCTTCTTATAGTCATTTTTTCGGCTAGACACGAAAAGATGTCTAAAATATTTTTTTTCTCTTTAATAGATATTAAAACTAGTCTCAAAGCTAACCATTAATTTATTTCTAATATCCTAAGATTAATTGTCTTCAATTAGTGGTTCTCCCAATGGTGTACCACAATGGTGTATCATCTCTCGATCTTATTTCCAGATCTTATTTCTCACCGCGCTAGTTCAAAAGGTTTTGTTCTTTTTTACCTTCTAACCCGGGAAAAAAAGATTATATATAATCTATATATAATTATGATTCAACTTCCGAATAGCCCCTACCTCCGAATTTGATAAAACTTACAACAATTGTTGACCATTAGAGGAAACGTTCATACCATAAAGGATTTTGTACGGAAACAAATATGAACGGAGAAATTGGCGTCAAAAATTCAAAATTTTCATTCTAATTTATAGACAATCTAGGGTTACGCAAACCTCCCCCCCTCGGAAGGGGGAGGGGGTGATAGCCTATATTGTAGCGCTTGACAAGAGGAGTTGAGTGGTGGTAGTTTTCCTTGTTAACTCTCACCCGTTGGACACCTATGGGGGAAAATGTAAAATAGTTGAAAAAATAAATATTTGCACATTTAATCACCTTTTAACCTCCTACGGTTTATGTGGCACCTAACCTAACGTAACCTTGCGACCGCACGCTTCCCAGTCGCAGCCCCTCCGTAAGGGGCTACACGGTGAAGTCCTCCGTAGGTTAAAAGTGACATCTGAAACAGTTAAGCCAATGCGAAACCCGGCAGGAGGACAAGCAGGGGCGCCACCAAGGCCACCCAAGGCGCAGATAGCAAAGACGGCGGTACCATCGGCAGGGCCGGCGGTTAAGCCCGAAGGCATAACTTTACGGAACGCTCCGAGGACGAGCGATGCAATTAAATGTTATTTCATTTATTTTGAGTATAATACATTTTCTGTTTTCTTTTCCTCGTTACAAATAGTTTCAGACTCGTCCGGCGTAATAGTTATAAGTCTAGATATTAAGTTTATACTATAAGTTTAAGTTTGCTTTCTAAAAAAGACCGTACGGCCAGCGCCAAGTCATGAAGATCAATTTTAGTTTTTGTTAGGCTCCAAAATAAAATTTAATTTAAGGCTGATTTATAGAGGCCGAAACCGTTGATTTAAACCGTAATCTTTAAGAAATTGACCAATCACAGTCGATTATTCTTCTCACATTCGACTGTGATTGGTCAATTTCTTAAAGATTACGGCTTAAATCAACGGTTACGGCCTCTATAAATCAGCCTTTAGTTAGACTATTCGCATGATCGGCGCATAAAACGCGAATCTAGGCTGGAGCCACACGTAATCTTCGAGGAGAAGATACGTAGAGGCGACTCACAGTACCTGGTACGCGCGGGGAACCAGTCGGCGTCAACGCCCGAGGTGTCGTTAACGAGATGCGAAAACGAGCGATTACGGTCAACCTGTACCTCCGCGACGAGTAGAAGCAGATTAGGATCGGAGAATAGCACCTGGTACACGCGGCAGACAGGTCGGCGTCAACGCCCGATGTAGTGTTGGCGAGAAACGAAAACGGGCGATGACCGGGAACACAGACGTCCTCTACGAGTAGAAGTAGGCGCGGGCCGAATAACGGTACCTGGTACACGCGACAGGTAGGTCGGCGTCAATACCCGATGTCGCGTTAGCGAGAAGCGAAAACGGGCGATTACCAGGGACACGGACATCCTCTACGAGTAGAAGTAAGCGCGGACCAAAGAACGATACCTGGGACACGCGGCAGGAAGGTCGGCGTCAACGCCTGACGTAGCGTTAACGAAAAACGAGAACGGACGATTACCTTGAACACGGACACCTTCTATGGGTAGAAAGGTGCTCAGACCGAATAACGGCACCTGGTACACGTGGCAGACGGGTCGGCGTCAGCGCACGAGGTCAGGATTGCGAAATACGCGAACGAGCGAGAGCCGACGACCTGGACGTCATCGACGGGAATAAATCGTGGAATGACGAAGTTTAAGACATATCGCACGCGGCAGCAAGGTCGGCGTCAACGGCAGACGTGGTGCATGACACCCGGACGTCTTCTTCAGGGAATTCGTCCGGAAACGGTAGCAACATCGTTTTCTGGAAGGTGCGCGGAGGTCGGCGCCAACGGCAAACAAAGGCGAGTAAAATTGAAAATCTGGTGCACCGGCACCAAGGCAGAGAAGCTTCCAGAATCCGATGGTGAAGGAAATTTCCACGGGAAGCTTCCAGAACATTCGTGAGCGTCAATTGCGCAGTTGAGAAGGTTCTGAAAGAATGGTACGCGGAGTGGGGAGCCGCGCGTAGTGGTAAGGAGCCACGGTATATAAGGCAGAGCGACCAACTGCTCGAGGCAGTCTCTCGTGGGTCTTCGTTGCAATAACATACAACACGTCATATACTTGTCGTCGCGTAGAAGTTTCGCGATCGTAAGTCAAGCGTGAAATAACTTCGCTAAGATCCAAAACAAACGGGAACGCCCGCGATTAAGCGTTATTATTCGTCATTACGGCGAACGGTACTGCGTTACCGAAACATCGTGTGCGCCGATAGGCGTAAAAGCAAGTGTGCTTTTCGTACAGTGTGAACGTCAATTATTGTGAAAGTGAACAACACCCATCACTATTAAAAATCTGAAATAAATATTTCATTGTTTATAAAATAATTCTAACGAAGTGGTGACTTTACTTACCTTCTACTTACCTGATCCATCGGCGGCGATCCATCGAAGTCCCTCGTTGATACCGGTAGGCGATGATGCGATGATCCTGGAGTCGGCGACGGCGATGATCCATCCATGGCGGGAACCTGAAAGAAAGGAGAATTAGTAAAGTTAAGATCTTCGAAGAATCCAGATACTTACCTTCTCGGTTACTGAAAGTTAAACCGAGTGGCGGCCGTGTAATTGAAGGAAACCCAACGCGAATCACGCCTCCCTGTAGCATTGTCCGGTTACAACCTAACCTAACCTTGCAACCGCACGCTAAATTGCCACGTTCCCTAGATGTAAAATCCACTAGGGTGAGCCTATGCCGACTGACGGAGGAGACGAAGCAGTTCAGCGGCGAGTCAACCACGCCGAAAAAAGGTAAGGCTGCGCCCGACACAGGTCCGGAGGTGACAACCGAGGGGCGTGAGCAGCCAGCTGATCCTCCGGAGATAACAACCGACATGATCGCGTCCCAATCGAGAGCCATCGAAGGGTTTTCCGGGTTGTCCACGTTACAGGGAGCAGCAGCTGAGCTCGCGGCCGAGCTGACGACGTTGCTGGAGGAGGCGACGGGAGTGCCGGAGGTAACGACCGGCCAAGGAGCGAGACCGGCAGCGGCGGCGGGAGACGGAGATGAGTTCTCCATAAGCTTCGGGAGTCCCTCGGGCTCGGAGGACTCCAACGACGACAAAGGGGCCGAAGGCCCATTATAAAACAATAAGCGAGACGCTCCGAGGACGAGTAAATGTAGAGATAACGTTTATTTCCTTTTGTTGAGTGAAGAGCTCGTCCGGCGTATAGTAAGTAGTAACATAGATATTAGTTTCCGTTATAACGGGCGATGTACACCCGAAGCGCGTAGGTCAAGCCTACTTAGTTACTATTCATCGGCGACAGGCGTAAGAAATACGGTAGGTAAAATCGCAAACGAACGACGCGATTTGCGAAAGGAGCCGCCCTGACGATAAAACAGAGCCCGATCATCGATCAGGGACAAACCGCGGCGAAATCGGACGACGCGTTTGCGAAATCCGAGACCACGCGATAACGGTCGGTAAAGCAGGTATCTGACACAAAGGGTAGCTGTCCGGTGGTCAACTAACTCGAGAACCGAGCGTCATCTGCGAGAAAGAGGCAGCCCTGACGCACCAGAGAGACCTAATATACCGTCAGAGGGGGTCGACGTCGAGATCCGGGTAAGGGTGCGCGATTTCGCGGACAGGTCGGCGATCTCGCGAACCACGCGTCATCTCCGAGGAAGAAGTATCCCTGACGCCCCAGAGAGACCTGGTACACCGTCAGGGGGGGTCGGCGTCGAGATCCGGGCACCGGAACGACGCATCATCTACGGGGAAGGGACGCGAAAACGAGTTCCCCATATCATAAATACCCGTCAGGGGGGGTCGGCGTCATTGGCCGACGTAGTGCAGGTCACCCGGACGTCTTCCTCGAGGAAGTCACCCTGGTGCCTCTTCTAGAGCATAAAAACTATGGGGCGCGCAGGTCGGCGCCAACGAAAAGCGAAGACTGCCAGAGTTGGAAAACCACTACCCTGAGGCCGATAGAGCACATTTTCCCGAAGGTACCCGCGATGGAATTTTCCACGGGAACGTTCGAGAACGGGAACACGAGGGAATCGCGTGTTAGAACAGGAGAAAACCGGCACGGCCTGGTACCGCGACGCAATAAGACCGCGGAGTGGGGGCCGGTTAGCGGTGGTGGGGAGCCCGGGAGAGCTACGCAGCTCGAGGCAGTCTCTCGCGGATCGTCGGACGGGTAACTGAAATCGCCGTATATACGTAGTCGCGTAGAAACTGAGTTCCGCGATAGTAAATCGATTGCGTGCATATACTCGCCACGACATCCTTGATAACCGGGAACGCCCGCGAAACGCGTTATTATTCGTATTACATCTGCGAATCGGTGGTGCGGCACCGAAAAATTGCTTGTGCGCCGTTAGGCGAAAGGGCACTTGTGCTCAGCGATACGTGTCACGTATAAAGTGAATAAATGATAGGAGTGCGATAATAATCACGCCTGATTGTTCGAAATATCAAGATCTACCGGTGGTATAGTGCACGATTGTGAAAAGTTATGAATATTCGACTTTACATACCAAGGTCGAAGAAGGTCACTGCGTCAGCCATCTTGTGAACCACCAAGATCAGCGAATTAATAATCACGCCTGATTGTTACTACGAAGCGGATTAATCGTCAGCACGGTGAATATATTGAGAATTTATCGCATTTAAGAAGTTTTCGGTCTAAAGTCAGCGAAGGTCACGGGCATCCGCCATCTTGAGAACCGCGACTATTGTTGAATAAATAGTCGCGACTGATTGTTGCTAAAGATCCAATTAAGCGTCAGTACGTACCAAAATTCGGGATTATTGCGAATTAGCGAAGTTAACTTACCACTCTCGGCGAAGGTCACGAGGGTCAGCCATCTTGCGAATCGTGATAGTTAGCGAATAAATAATCGCGCCTGATTGTTGCTAAGGAACGTACTGAACGTCAGTACGGCGGATTGTTTCGATTTATTGCGAAATAACGAAGTTTACTTACCACTCTCGGCGGAGGTCACGGTGGTCAGCCATCTTGCATACCGTGATGGTGAACTAAAAAGTAGCCGCGCCTGATTGTAGCTAAGGAACGTACTAAACGTCAGTACGGCGTATTATTTCGATTTATCGCGAGATAACGAAATTTACTTACCACTCTCGGCGGAGGTCACGGTAGTCTGCCATCTTGTATGTCGTGACAGTTAGCGAAGAAGTAATTGCGCCTGATTGTTGCTAAGGAGCCTAATAAACATCAGTACGACGAATTATTTGGATTTATTGCATTTTAACGAAGTTAACTTACCACTCTCGGCGGAAGTCACAATGGTCATCTATATGGTAAACCACAATGGTTAACGGAAATCTAGTAGCGCCTGATTGTTGCTGAGGAACAAATTAAAGATCAGCACGGGCCATTATTTGGAAATTTTTGCGATTTAACAATTTTAGCTTACCACCGTCATCGAAGGTCATAGGTGTCGGCCATCTTGTACACCATTGGCATCTGCGAATAAAAACCAGCGTCTGATTAGTAACGAACAACTAAATAAACGTCAGCATGGCGAATTATTTCGAATTTATCAATTTTAAGAGTTTTCACTTACCACCATCGGCGACGAACACATGCGTCATCTATCTATTGTATCGTGAACACCTGTGAACAAAACCACAGCGCATTATTGATGAGACTGAATAAATATATCATCATTATATTGAATTATAAGAAAATACTCAAGTTTACTTACCTTATACTTACCTGATCCATCGGCGGTGATCCATCGAAGTCCCTCGGCGATCCTGGTAGGCGACAGCAGCGATGATCCTGGAACCGGCGGCGGCGACGATGCATCTATAGGGGAAACCTGAAAATAAAGGAAAATTAGTATAACTTAGAGATATTTTCGGAGATTCGATACTTACCTTCTCGGTTAGCGGGTCAAACCGAGTGGCGACCGTGTGATACTAGGACATCCAGCGCGAGTCGGGCCTCCGTACAGCCGTGTTCGGTTACAGTGTACGGGGCACTAAGCGCACATCACTTCAACTACACAACACACGTGAGAAAGACCTGCGGCTTAACGAACGAGACGCAGCGGTTAAGCCAGGTGGGAGATACCTCAATGCCTCGGCGGGGTTAAAATCTCTCTCAGCACACCCAAGTGTGAAAAAAAATGGCGACCGTGACAGGACACGTACGTGTCTGTTAGAAGTGAGATACGGATAAATAGGATCTGGTCACTACCATTGAAGGAGGAAATGGTGACTGGACAACATCATCCAGGGGAGTTGAAGATTGAAGAATAGTCAACGCTCATCCGATACGAAAGGGGAGCGTGACGAGATACGCACGACGGAAGCTCTGCGTGGCGCATGACGGAAGCTCTGCGTAAAACCAGGTGACACTGCGGTGCACCCATGGTGGAAAGAAATAAGGTGAGGCAATGCGCATCATGAGTTTCACAGCCAATAGAGAACGCCGCACAGTTGTCGGCCATTACTAGCGGTCATTCAAACAAATAGGAATGGACTATGTTTCCATCGAGGGTTCAAATCGGGTCAGAGTCAGCCAGTTAGCCAATAGTTATGCTGGTTATAACGGAATTAACCTAATTGCAATTGTAACCAGCATAACTATTGGCTAACTGGCTGACTCTGACCCGATTTGAACCCTCGATAAAAACATAATCATGGATAGGAAAATCTCTCAAAGTCACAATTACAGAAAATTTATTAATTTTTTATAACGAATGGAAATAATATCACGAAAACGAGCTTCCATAAAGAAACCATATTTTTCTATGGCATTAGTTTTGGAGGAAACAGATTTTTTTTACCGATAAACAAGTCATTTTGGAAAAATTATAAATCAAACTTATGAAAAAAAGACTATCGACGAGTAATAAGCGTTCGTAATTGATGAATAAAATCGAAACTATGCTAGTCAACAAGTATTGCTAATGAATATAAATCATGTCACAAAAGATAGTTCCAGAAATGGTTAGTGGTGTAGTGGCACGTATTCTGCTTTGTATATTTTTGACTCGGGTTTGAATCCCCACTGTTCCTTTTTTTTATTGACCCAGTTGCAATTAATGATAATGAGTCAGGCTGATTGAAGGAAATTAATTAGAAAACGATTATCACTCACCGATTTACCTTTTTTTTTTTAATCTTTTTAATCTCTTCAGAATTTATTTGGCTATGTCATTGATTAGAATCAGGATGTTTCATTGAAAATTGTGATTTATAGCAATGAAGTAGTTAAAAAAAGGATGAAATTTTATAACTGGCGGCGTTTTTTTGGGGGGCTTTCACTCAACGGTTCCCTCCACAACCAATTTTCAAAAATTTTTAATAATAAAAAATCTTGAATGTTATTATTGAAAGATGAATAAATATTTTTCCGAAATCCAATGCCAAAAATGTAGAATACCTTAAAAAAAAAAACTAAAAATTGGCCCTACAAAGATGAATCCCCTCTTGATATTTTATTCTAAATCACCTGTTTATGGGAAAAATATATTAGGAACGATAGAGGGAGGAAAAGGAGAACTACAAGAGGAGATAGAAGTAGGAATATCAAGGATAAGAAAAGTAATAGAGGAGAACAAAAATGAGGGAGGGAGAAGGGATAATAAGAACGGAAGAGGATGGTGGGACGAAAAATGTAAGGAGAGGAAAAGAGAGGTGAAGAAAGAGCTGAGAAAATGGAGGAAAGGAAGAGGAGAAGTGGAAAGGTACAGAGAGGAGAGGAAGGAGTACAGAGAAATGTGTAAAAGAAAGAAGAAAGAGGAGAAGGAAAGGATGATAAGAGAAATAGGGGAAGCGAAAACGGAAGGAAAGGTATGGGAGTTGATAGGCAGAGTAAGAAAAAGAAGGAAGAGGATAAATGAAGAGATAAAGATGGAAGAATGGAAGGAGTACTTCATGGAGCTAATGGGTGGGATGGAGAATAGGGTAGTGAAAGGAGAAGGGGGAGGGAACAGACAAGAAGAAGAGGAGATAGAACTGGAGGAGGTAAGAAACGTAATAAAGAAGTTGAAAGCAGGAAAGGCAATAGGAAATGATGGGATACCGAACGAGGCGTGGAAATTTGGAGGAGAAGAAATGGAGAAATGAATATGGGAAATTTGTAAAAAAGTTTGGAGAGGGGAAGGCTGGCCGGAACAATGGATGGAAGGAGAAATAGTCCCAATAATAAAAAAAGGAGAAGGACGAGGGGTGAAGGATTATAGAGGAATAACAATAATGTCATCAATGTACAAGATATACACAGCGATACTGGCAGAAAGGTTAAGGAAGGAGGTCGAGACGAAGAATTTGATTCCAGATAACCAGGCAGGATTCAGAAAAGGGATGTGGACGATGGACCAGATATTCGCACTGAACTATCTGGTAAATAGACAATTGGGTAAGGAGAAAGGAAAGATGACAGTATTTTTCATAGATTTGAAGGCGGCCTTCGACTCAGTGGACAAGGAAGTATTAATTAGGGCGATGATAGAGAGAGGAGTGAGGCAGGGTTTAATAGACAGGGTTAAGGAGGTATTGAGAGAAACGAAGAGTAGGGTAAGAATAGGAAGAGAGTGTGGAGGTGCATTCTGGATGGCGAAGGGCGTGAGACAAGGGTGCCCATTAAGCCCGATACTCTTTAACCTATTGATCGCGGACTTGAAAGATTATATGAAGAAAGGAGGATGGGGAGGTGTGAAGCTGAGAGGGGGAAAGATTTATACGTTAATGTATGCGGATGATATAGCACTGATGGCAGAAGAGGAACAGGACATGAGATCGATGATAATCAGGCTAGAGGGATACCTGGACAAGAAGGGATTAATATTGAGCATAGAGAAATAAAAAATAATGAGATTCAGAAAGGGAGAAGGAAGGAAGAGGAAGTATGACTGGAGATGGAAAGGAAAGAAATTAGAGGAAGTTAAGGAATTTAAATATCTTGGATATACGCTGAAGGAAAATGGGGGACAAGAGGCGCATATCAGAGAGAGAAGAAAGAAGGCGGCGAGAGTAATGAGGGAAGTGTGGGGGATAGGGAAAAGAATGTGGAAAAAGGATTGGAGAAGAAGGATCTGGTTGTATGATACTCTGATATGGACAGTGATGGGATACGGGGCAGAAGTGTGGGGGTGGAAGGAAAGGATGGAGGTAGAAAGTATACATGAGAGATATATCAGATGGATATTTGGACTAAACTGGAGGACACCCGGATATATGGTGAGAGATGAAGTGGAGAGGGAGAAGATGAGAGGCAGAGCAAGCAAGAGAGCATGGAAGTTCGAAAAGAAGCTAGAGGAGGGTAACGGAGGGGGAATAGCGAGGAAATGCCTAGAAGAAATGAAAGAGAGATGGAAGAAGGGGAAGATAATAGGAAGGTGGGAGCAAGAAAGAAAGAGTTACCTGGAAGAGCTGGGGGTGAGAGTTGAAGAGGAGGAAGAGCTAGAAGTTGAAAATCTGGAGAGCAGAGAGAAGGCGAAGCAAAAACAAGAAAGGATGGAAAGGATCGTAGACTCGAAATACAACCGGTGGTATAAATTTATAAGGAAGGACGGGATTCCAGGATACTTAGAGAAAAACTGGGAGGAGGCAAGGTGGAGTAGGGTTGCGAGGTTAAGACTCGGTAATGAAATTAGGGAAGGACTGCATTGGGAAAAGGAGGAGAATAGAAGGTGTAGGATATGTGAGAGGAAGGAGAAAACGTGGGAACACATATGGGAGGAATGTACGAGATGGGAGAAGTGGGATGGAGAAGGGTGACAGGATGTGGGGGGGAGTTTACTGGGAGAGGGGGGAGAGGGAGAGGAATGGATGAAAGCGATAGAGGAAATGCGACAAGAGGGAGGGAGGAGAAGGGAAGTGGTGGATGAGAGAGCAGTGTGAGTGAAACGTATGAGAGAAAAATATGAAAGGAAGGAAGCAAAGGAAACGGAAGTCCAGCTTTAGAAATAAGTTAGAAATAAGTTAGATATAAGATATTAAATATAAGAGCGAATAAGCGAGAAGCGTATTGAGGCGTAGGAGAGCGAGCGAGAGAGCGGGAGAGCGAGAGAGAGAGGTCAGGTAGGGATAGGAAGCGCGAGCAATTGTAAAGGTTTGGGTACGTTCCTGAAAAACGCCAATGGTTTGTGAGAAAAGGAAGAAGAGTAGGAGGATGTAAAGGTTTGGGTACGTTTTTCAAAAACGCCCTTTAAGGCCCCTTCGGGGCAAATAAAGTATTTTCATACATATATATATATATATATATATATATATATATATATATATATATATTGTCACGACTTTTTGCACTCCCGGACCGCTCCGGGACGTGTGTCGGATCGAAAGGATAAAGGAGAGCGGGATGGTAGGCCTCTCCAGAGGTTTCCTCGCACCTCCGATACTCTACGAAATGGTCCGAATGTTGGGCGCCAGACGCGTACATTCGCGTCCACGAAATCGCGAAAACCTAAACGAGACGCAAAACGAAATGTGTGGAGGTGCGTGGAATCGGCTAGCTTGACCTAATCACGGGCGGGGTTAATGAAGGGCAGCGCGATATCCGGCGGGGTGACACGTGAATTTGTAACTCAGTCAGATAACAAAGAAAATAACATTTATTGAGTGCTGGTTGTCGAGAAAGTAACAACGTTTATCCATCCGGCTTCGATTAAACACAAAATAAAGCCGATAACCAACCAAGAATCCAACAGAAATAATTTGTAACGCGGTATTAAAGCTTATTGTAGGCGCACGGAAAGCGCAGTTCTCAAACTCTTAATAGTAATAATAATAATAATAACGCGGGATGCGAAAGTGAACGGAAAATGTCGCGAAATGGTGATGCACCACGCTCGATGCGCGTGAACACCACGCCCGTACGAGAATTCTATCGCCAGGCTATCTTAATCTACGCGAGAATTTTCTAAATGGGCGCAACACGGAGGCGCAGAGATTGTGACAATACAAGGAATACTCTCCCTAACGCAAACTTCGAGGTTATCGCAAGTAGGGGCGGGACGCCATAGGACGTAACGCAAGTACCACCGAACGCGAGGGACTTGTGAACGAAAGCTTCTCAACGCGAGAGCCAATCTAACGCAATTACTCCATCGACACCGATGGGAGCTCGACGCAATTATCCACTCGTAATACCGGAATTCGAATACAATCGATACGCTAAAACCGACGCTAGAACACAAGAATTTCCCGACGCGAAGAA
Organism: Temnothorax rugatulus; assembly: GCA_035220575.1. NCBI lineage: Eukaryota > Metazoa > Arthropoda > Insecta > Hymenoptera > Formicidae > Temnothorax > Temnothorax rugatulus. Next base: position 18,490 of record JASTWL010000852.1, on the reverse strand, counting down.
ACGGTAACGCAATTTGCGAAGTACCGGCCCGTATGCGGCCGTACACCAAGGTCGCGAGGACGACGCGATATACTCGCGATATCGAATTCACTAACGCGTCTGTCGCGATCTCCAGGGGTTCGCCACCACGCTTGTACCACGGTTCCGGGGCCACGAGACCATCCCGAGGCCCTTCACTCTCGTTATCGATCGCGAAATTACACTCGATCTCACATGCGTTATCCCGAGCGAGAGCGTGCACCGGGGGGGCGGTGTCGTGGCTTTACATTGCGAGAATAACGGGCAACCTCACCGGCGATACGCCTCCTCCTGGTTCCTCGCCGTCACCTTCGACCAACGGTCCTCGATTCGCCAAGTAAATCGATATACCCGACTCGGGGTGGCTATCGCGTATCTACGCAAAACGGGTGATCTCGCCGACGGACGACCAGAGAGTGTCGCCGAATTCTCGCTCGATAACGAGATCGATGCGGTCGCCCCTCTCGGGGCGCGCGGACCAATCGGAAGCGAGCTTGCAAGCTCGCGCGATATCAACGCAGGATCGTCGCAAGGGGATCCTTCGGGGGCGCGCAACGGTCCCTCGGCAGCGTGGCGGCTCCTCAAATTGTGTCCCTGGCGGCGGACGGAACTTGGCTTGTGCCGGTTGGCCTCCGGTTTGACCCTGGGGCGGTGGCCAGCCACCCCGTAGGTCGATGTTGCTTGGAGATCCTTCGCTGTAGCCGGGTTTTTACTCAGGCGCCTGGGGCCCCGCTATCGGCGGCTCGTCCGTCGCTGCCTCCATGCCGCACGCCTGCCGCGTTGCTCTCGCCAGCCCGTGATCTCTGCTGCTTCCGTTTTTGCCACCCCTCCTCGGTCGTCAATCGTCCTTGGTTTCCCTCGCCGATTACTCCCTCGAAGAGTTGCCGTGGCGTGGGTGAGGTGCCGCGCGTATTACATTGCATAAAAGAAAGAAAGCAATCAGAATGCGGAAACGCGATTAAATACGACCCCTGGAGATCTCGTCGTTGCCTCCCTGGTCCGTCCGTGGGCGCAAAATTTAGCGCCTTGTGACGGCGGCGGGGCGCCGCGACGGTGCGGCGAGCCGCAACGTCACAATATATATATATATATATATATATATATATATATATATATATATCAGTGATTTAGAGATACTCCAGTGTCACTTTTGGAGTAACATTGGCGTGATATATAATGTTCTGCTGCATAAACTTAATTTTTACATACAGGTAATTCTATCTATCAGCTTCTTCAGAGATGTTTAGAAGTTCTGAGGCATGAATTTAGCGAGTTTAAAACAGTAATGGCAGATCAGTTAATGTATGTGAAGGAAGATCTTATATTACCGCACCATTAGACGTTTTACGATTTTATTGTAACTAAGGTAAATATACTAAATGATAAAACTTATGAAGCAATATCACAATGTTGGCATATTATTTTATTTTACTTAGGTATTTATCACGATTGAAAGAATACTTTGTATATTCTCCTTTATGTTATTTTAGATCATGATACAAGAGGAACAAACACATTTTTCCAGCGAGTAGATGGAAACCTTTTGATCCAACGAAAAGTTACAACAAGTATACAGTGTCGGATAAAAATAGGAAGAAAGATAAAATTTGATAAACTTAGATTCAACGAATTGTCCAATTTCGTTTAAAGGATTCAGATTCAAAGGACTGTAATTTAGTAGAGCTACATAATCGAGTAAATGAATTAAATATCACATAATTGAATGAATTAAAATGACAGTCTTTAAAAATACAATGTAGCTACAATATATATATATATATATATATATATATATATATATATATATATATATATATATTACAATCTTCTTTATAATAAATCAATTGTATGATGAAACAAAGATGTTTATCTGGTTATTTATAATATTTACAGTCCTTTGAATCTGAATCCTTTAAACGAAATTGGACAATTCGTTGAATCTAAGTTTATCAAATTTTATCTTTCTTCCTATTTTTATCCGACACTGTATACTTGTCATAACTTTTCGTTGGATCAAAAGTTTTCCCATCTACTCGCTGGAAAAATGTGTTTGTTCCTCTCGTACCATGATCTAAAATAACATAAAGGAGAAATATACAAAGTATTCTTTCAATCGTGATAAATACCTAAGTAAAATAAAATAACATGCCAACATTGTGATATTGCTTCATAAGTTTTATCATTTAGTATATTTACCTTAGTTACAATAAAATCGTAAAACGTCTAATGGTGCTGTAATGTAAGATCCTCCTTGACATACTTTAACTGATCTGCCATTACTGTTTTAAGCTCGCTGAATTCATGCCTCAGAACTTCTAAACATCTCTGAAGAAGCTGATAGATAGAATTACCTGTATGTGAAAATTAAATTTATGCAGCAGAACATTATATATCACGCCAATGTTACTCCAAAAGTGACACTGGAGTATCTCTAAATCACTGATACATTTACCTTTCTTCATTATAACACTCCGACAATGGCCAGATCCATCCCAATAACTGAATAATATAAAAGAGAATTATACAAAGTTATTTTTAATGATAAATACCTAAGAAAAACTTTTCCGGCATGTGATTCCTCGATTTCAACAGAAGCATCGTACATAACACGAATATCATCGTGAACGTCATTCAAAGAATTGCACGTGTCGAAAAATCCAATGCCCAATCTAACAAACCCGATCATTTATCTTCTCATTTCTCACAAAAATTAAAGGAGAATGCTAAATTTATCTTTAAAAATAGGCAAAATTCAAGCAGCTGTAACTTTGTTAAAAATAAACGAAATTTAAATTTTAAAAAAGGATTTTAAAGCTTGAAATTTCTACTTTCGAAAGGTTACTATTATTTTTTAGTTTCTGTGAGTTTGATAATTTTTACATAAAAAACTACGAGCTGGACGAAATAGAAAATTTTTCTCTCACTTTGTGGGCCTGTCACGTGCACAAAAAAAAAATCTGCGAAAATTTTCGACTTCCTAACATGAAAGCTTGAAGTTTTTCTTGCAAAATCTTTTTTTACGATGATTTTTTTAAGAGAGTTATGAGCAATTAAAGTCAAAATGCTCATTTCTTATTCAATCCACGATAACTCAGCAACAAAAAATCGTAGAAACATTAAAAAAAAAAGATTTTGTAAGGAAAACTTCAAGCTTTCATGTTAGGAAGTCGAAAATTTTCGCAGATTTTTTTTGTGCACGTGACAGGCCCACAAAGTGAGAGAAAAATTTTCTATTTCGTCCAGCTCGTAGTTTTTTATATGTAAAAATTATCAAACTCATAGAAACTAAAAAATAATAGTAACCTTTCAAAATTAGAGATTTTAAGCTTTAAAATCCTTTTTTTAAATTTAAATTTTGTTTATTTTAACAAATTATTGTAATACAGGAATAAAGATGTTTGTAAATAGCCTAATCTCCTTTACATGTGCATGTGTTTAGTAAAGAAAATTTATTTTTATATGTACAGATCCTTGCTGTTGTTGAACATACAGAAGTGTTATGTTTACATACTATTACTTAGACATACTATCACCTAAGGATATACTATACTAGTACATGCTTATAACATATTACGCTGAGTTGTATTTGTATTCTATGTCGCAAAATATATATGTTATAAACATGTACTGTTTAATGCTTATATGATCCCTAATACTACAAAAAGAAATGATATCACAACAAAATTACCTTTTTAAAAAAAAGGTAAAAAAATGGCGTTAAGTATACGCTAGCTCGAAGAAAGTGGTTATCTCAAAAAAACCGATAAGGTATCTTTGTACCTAAAAAAAACTGATGTGGTATGTTTGTACCTAAAAAGAACCGATGTGGTATGTTTGTATCTCAAAAAATCGAAGTATCTCTGTACCTAAAAAAAACCGATGAGGTATTTTTATACTTCTAAAAAACCGATGTGGTATGTTGGTATTTTCACAAAAATAAATGATATCTATAAATTGCGTTAATTATTGCGTTAATTATAAAATGAATATATATTCTTCGGAAAATAACTGTTGTATTATTTTTAAAATATATCTTTGTATTTAAGTGTCTTCTTACACAAGTCATAATAGCTTCATTTTTATTTACAGCCATTATAATATAACCAAATTCCGTTACCTAACTCAACCCAAGTGATATGTATCTTTTAAAATAAATGTTTTCTTGATTGATCTTTAAATAAATCTTTAAATTGCGTTAATCAGAAAGAGAAGATACAATTACAAAATTTTTAATCCAACACAAGAATACAAGGTATTTAAATGCAAAGATGTTAATCGCAAAGATTAAAAACTGTTAAAGAAGTAACAATAAAAAATGCAAATATTTTATTAAAATAAAAAAAAATTGTACAAATACTTAACGCTGCTTTTTTACTCCAGTCACAACAAAATTACCTTTTTTAAAGAAAGGTAAAAAAAGGCGCCAAGTATACGCGCAGCATGTTAGCTCGAAGAAAGTGGTTATGGAGTAAAAAAGCAGCGTTAACCCTATTTCCTCCAACGTTTTTTCCGCCCCTTTAATCCTCGCATCATAACTCACGAACGAATTGACGAAATTTAATGTTTCAAAGCGCAAATTAAAGCTACTACTTTTAGCTTTAATTTGCGCTTTGGAACATTAAATTTCGTCAATTCGTTCGTGAGTTATGATGCGAGAATTAGAAACTCGTAGAACACGAAAGGGCATGGTTGGAGGAAATAGGGTTAAGTATTTGTACAAATTTTTTTTTATTTTAATAAAATATTTGCATTTTTTATTGTTACTTCTTTAACAGTTTTTAATCTTTGCGATTAACATCTTTGCATTTAAATACCTTGTATTCCTGTGTTGGATTAAAAATTTTGTAATTGTATCTTCTCTTTCTGATTAACGCAATTTAAAGATTTATTTAAAGATCAATCAAGAAAACATTTATTTAAAAAGATACATATCACTTGGGTTGAGTTAGGTAACGGAATTTGGTTATATTATAATGGCTGTAAATAAAAATGAAGCTATTATGACTTGTGTAAGAAGACACTTAAATACAAAGATATATTTTAAAAATAATACAACAGTTATTTTCCGAAGAATATATATTCATTTTATAATTAACGCAATAATTAACGCAATTTATAGATATCATTTATTTTTGTGAAAATACCAACATACCACATCGGTTTTTTAGAAGTATAAAAATACCTCATCGGTTTTTTTTAGGTACAGAGATACTTCGATTTTTTGAGATACAAACATACCACATCGGTTCTTTTTAGGTACAAACATACTACATCAGTTTTTTTTAGGTGTTCTTTACGCGATGCGCCAGTCTTTTGAGTTCCTCGGTGAACCACGCGACGCAGTCTTTATCGCGACGAAATCGATATACTGATGACGTTTCATCATACGAGCACTGTACGTAGTATCCTATACTACATACCCGATGATGTTGATAGGCGTATGACGCGTGTTCCGTCTCCGGTTGTGTCTTCTTCAGCACGCACTCCAGATCGGCATACACCACGAAGGGAAGTCGCTCTTTCCTGCTGTGGTTCTTGAAGTTCAGCCACTTGTTGTCCTCGCTCGGTAGTCTGATGGCGCAGTTGTTTACCTCTCGACAGTCTACCGTGTGAGACTGCAACTTGTCGCTCGAACTAAAATAGTGAAGACATCTGCAAAAAGAACATAATTATTATAAATTTGTTCGGGATTGTCAATCGTCACGATCGATCACCGCGATCGATACCGCTAACGCCATCCCTGAGCCGCCCCCTGAACGAGGCGATTTCGCGCCGCACCCCTCATCACCCCTGACCGCGCGGTCTCTCGCGTCGCGCTATCGATCCGGACACGCCAGGATCCCGTAATCCTGAGAAACGCGCTTATTGGTCGAATAATGGTCGCGTCGCCGAAAACTCCGGAAACGGGCCCGCGAGAGCTCCGGTCCCATCAGTAGTAGATTGTAGGGCGGTTCAAGCGGTACTCCAGCCGATTTGCACCCGTCTCGCGCAATTATACTCCGATTCACGCGGTCGAACCTCGCCGTCGTGTCTCAGTCAAATTAGCAAATTTCGGTTCATGCGGATTTACGCCCCGTCGTGCATCCGGACTGCAGTTGTCGTGCCATCAAAGCACTTGCGAAAAGTGTCTCACAGGCACTCTCAACCGCGCCATTCGGGCATTCGCTCCCGCGCTCACATTGCGGCGACGAACTTTGCGCCTCAGTGCGCCTGCATCATACTCGCCCTCACGCGAGTAGTGAACATTGTATAAAATTAGTGCGCGTCTCGGCGGTAATTATTCGCGCCTCAAGTGCGTTCCGTGTTGTCACCAGTCGCGCACGCGGATCATACGTGCACGCCGTACACATATCTGCCGCGCCTCTGTAAAGGCTCTTCAGCATAACTGTATCAAAAATTAAATACGAGTGGTGGTAAACGCAGTGTCCATTCATTTTCCGCACTCCCGATCCCTGTCGGGGTCGACCCGGCATTCTTCCGCTAATTGGCGAACCGATTTACGCCCGGCCAAGAAATTCGCCAACAAAATTTTTATACAAAAAAAAATATATATATATATTATTAAAAGAAATATAGATACTTACCGATCACAAATGTATTTCCGGCCATGGTGCATGCTCAATTGTGAGCTCACGAGGCAGGATAGATGCTTAATCCACGCAAAATGCCCTACATTGTTGTCTCGTGGGTCCTGCACGTACAGCAGATTCACGTGTTTATCACTCGTGCGATCGGTAAGCCGTATTGGAAGAATGTTTGACTGTCCCTCGATGGTATAGACATTGATCGACACGTCGTTGAGTCGTTCGAACTGTTTAATCTGTTTCAACGTCATTGGAAATTCAATGTCTCGTAAATTCAATACCGTTGTATAATGCGGGTATGATGATTCCCTTTCTGAATGTTTTTCGACCGGATGTAAGGCGGCGATCACTGACCACGCAAAACACGCATTGTCCATAGACAGCACGTTGATCACCGCGTTCTTCAATTTAATGTCTTGAGGCAATTTCAAGTGACACCCCGCGCGCAAAGGATTGTACCTGTTGACGTTAACCGTCAAATTGAGGATTCGCGACAACGCCCACCCACTGTCGCGTTCCTGGAACTCCTCGAGGGACGCTAATGTGGGCTCGATAACGTGCCGCTCGTACCACTCGCACAAAATTGATGTGCGACAGAGTTCTTTGTTTTTTGTATTCAGACTCGTATTGGCACGTTTATCGCCCGCCACAAACTCCCCGTTGAACGCGGTGTTCACTTTGACACAGTTATGTGTTTTTATAATGTCTCGCACTCGCTTGAGCACTACACTGCAGGCGTCTTCCAAAAACTGTCGCGATTCTATGTAATCTGTATTAATTACCGCGCCGGTCATTATCCGCGTTTCGAACGCGGCATCTCTCGCCATACGAGTTCTGTCGCGCGCGTGTCACCACTGCTACCGGCGTCCGCATAATCACCACTGGCAATCAACGATTGCCTCTGCCCGATCGAGAGCCGCGGACGTTTGGTACTACTGCGTGCCTCGAACTGCTCGATGAATTCCACACATTTCAGCGCCCATGTGAAAAATTCACCCAAGGTAGCGACTTGGTCGGACAGCTCCAATAGATCGCGTTCGGTTTGCTCCGCATGTTCCATGTTTGAACTATTTCACACTATTCTTTTATTAAATCGCTTTACAGAGTCTCTTTCACGGAGCACTTGCACGTGATAATGTGTTCAACCATAAAATAAACCGCAATACTTTTCGACCGATGTATCGCTGCAAATATGCTCTCAAATCATATTACTACTGCGGCTTGACGCTTTATCCCTCGTTATATACCCTTTGCTCTCTCTCTCTCGCTCCAATTGAATCTTGAAAGATCTTTTCCTTTGTCTCGCGTACTGCATAGATAGATTGTTTAGTCTACGCGATAACCACCCCCCTTTTCCTAGAAAAAATTTGTTTACGGCGCCCGCGAAACATGTCCCGACAGGTTCGATGCGTCATCGACAAAACCGACAAAATAATAGCTCCTGCAGGAAGCGCGACAACATCAAGCCTTTGTCACCGATCTCTTCGACACCGGAGATAGAGAGAAAGAGAGAGAGAAAACGCGAGGGAGCCCGCAACGGTGTTCCTTCTCGGCCGCAATTCCTTATCGGTCCAACTGAATATTGAAAGACCATTTTTGCTTTGTCTCGCGTACTGCGTAGATAGATTGTTTAGTCTACGCGATAACCACCCCTCTTTTCCTAGAAAAAATTTGTTTAAGGCGCCCGCGAAACATGTCCCGACAGGTTCGATGCGTCATCGACAAAACAGACAAAACACGCTCCTACGCGATGCGCTATCGAGTTAGTCTTATCCATTGTGCGCCGCCTAGCGGCGTCGTTGCGAACGCGGACCCCGCGGCGCGACCGCGCACCCCACGCGGACCCCGCGGCGCGACTGCGGCGCGAACGCGAACGCGAACGCGAAAGCGAACGCGGACCCCCCCCCCCGCGGCCCTATTCGCGCACGTGAGTCATCCCGGTGACGTCATCCCGGTGACGTCATACCGGTGAGTCATACCGGATATGAGTCATCCTGGTGAGTCATACACGTGTCAAGGTCAAGGTCATCCCGCCCCCTCCCCCTTCCCCGCGTAATCCGATATCCTTGAAATCTGATATCCTTGAAATCCGATATCCTTGAAATCCGATATCCTTGAAATCCGATATCCTTGAAATCCGATATCCTTGAAATCCGATATCCTTGAAATCCGATACCCCGCTCACCCCCTTCCCCCTCACCCCCCTGTAATCCTATACCCTTGTGTAATCCGATACCCCGCTCACCCCCCTTCCCCTTCACCCCCCGAGCAATCCAATACCCCCCTCCCTCACCCCCCTCATTGCCCCATGGGTTGGAACTCCCCTACTATAACTACTAATGTCTGCGTCGATCCGACCAGTCCGTTTGTGCATCAAAGCGAACTACAATGATTAAGCTGTTCCTTATTACGCTGCTTTGTGTGGCGGTGGTAAGAAATCAATAACAATTTATTTATAATCTCAGAATGGAGCGATGCATAAATTAAGCGCATTATATTAATATGGATATTATAACTCAGACAGTACCATGTCCAAAATCGGGACACAAGACGTCTTTTAGCCATCTTTTTCGTGAGACGTCTAAAAGATGTCTAAAATATGTCTTTTAGACGTCTTATGTCCCGCTTTTGGACATGCGTGCTGTCTGGGAAGTTAGATATATGAAGTCACGTTTTAATAACAAGATTGAAGTTGGACTTCCCCAAGATCCCTTACGGAAAGAAACTACAGCCAGTAAATATTACACTTGTGTAGTTACTACAGGACCCCCTGTAGTTATCACAGAAAGGAACACAATAATCTGTAGTTATTACACGTAAGTGTGTAAGTGTGTGTGTAAGTGTGTTTTTTAAATACGAGAAAATATTTATAATCATAGACTGCATCTTAAGAAACAAATTTAGTTATAAAATAGTAATAAAATTTCGAAAAAAATAATTTTTTTTTTATGCCGGGTGAATATCGGAAATCAGTGTCCTCTAGTATTAAGAGGACTGCAATCTTTTGGGTGTTACAGGCTATTTTCCTGTAATATTTTCCTGTAATCCGAGCGTATAGTACGAAAAATATTACAGCATATTACAAATATTTCAGTCTGTAATTTCGTGTAATACTTTTATGTAGTTCCTGTAATATAATTTTCTGTAATCCGCTGTAGTTTCTTTCCGTAAGGGCTAGTATTAAGAGGACTGCAATCTTAAGTCTAGTGTCTCATGGTTAGAGGATATTCCTCTAGATTTTAAAATATCTTCTTGAGACCGTATTTCAGAGGAAAATCCTCTAAAATCAAGCGGGAGCCACTAAATGACAGAATATTTATTTTGGGTGTTACAGGCTATTTTCCTGTAATATTTTCCTGTAATCCGAGCGTATAGTACGAAAATATTACAGCATATTATAATACTTCAGTCTGTAATTTCGTGTAATACTTTTATGTAGTTCCTGTAATATAATTTTCTGTAATCCGCTGTAGTTTCTTTCCGTAAGGGATACGTACGAAATTAATCAAATATTTCAAAAATTTGTCATATTTGTCATATACCTTTTCTAACGCAATGAGAAGAAGAATAAAGAGAGGGAAAGTAGATATAAGAATAAACTAATTTATAGCTTTTATATTATCGAAAACAGAAGACAAATATAATATAGGTAAATAATATATTCTTCTAAATAATGCTTTTGCAAGTAATTCTCGAAGATGTTCGAAACACTCGATTAATTTCACGAAATAATACTAATTGTTTAGAGTCGTATACTTAATTAGCGTTTTTAATATTTCAATATTGTCAATATGATTATATTCATAATGAAACATTAACTTCCTTTTTAGCTCGCCAATTCACCGGCCGAAGACATTAAGCATCAAGTAAGTATGACTGAATGTTCTTTAATTTCTCGAAATACTGCCACAAAAATTTGTCAAATTTAATTCAAATTTTCAATATGTGAACAGTTTTTTCATACTCCCGTCGAATAATTCTTGCGATAAGATAATTCTTATTTAAAGATGATGAAGATAGAAGAAGACATAATTGCACGGGCTGCAGAAACTGCACAGACTTTGATGGGTCAAGGTAGTTTTTTAGTGCGATGTATGATACAACAACAACCATTCGGGACTATCTCCGATATCACCTCCGAAAGGACCTTCGGAATCATCTCTAAGACAATAGTAATAAACTTTGGTAGATATTTTCCAAATTGAGGATTTCGATCCTTTAACGAACTCATTAATAATATTCGATTTAATTCGATAGATTTTATACAATCAATTAGAAAAGAAAATGTTATTTACGGTCTGTGCTCGATCTCGGTAGCCTAATGATAATATTGTGTGAATTGTGTATGTTTTTTTCCAAATTCAGTAAACTACGTCTTTTAAAACACAGTTCTTTGTTAGAATAGTTAATCCACATAATTAAATCGATTATCAATTAAGTTCAGTACCTGGCTAGGGTGATATTTTTCGTAATAAATTCTTTACAGTGATTTTAACTCAAATTAAAGTAAGCAATTCATAATATTATCAATTAATATATAGTTATCAGGTGTGAGAAGCGTCAAATCTTAATTCCGCATAATCTAAAATTGGCAACATATTAAAGACTGAAAAACGTGATCAGGGCTATCTGTCCTATTTTTAATGGGGCAATGCGTCCACACTTCAATGACGGATTGTTCTTTTATTAATAGTTAATGGTGCGTAATTACAAAAGAAAGACTTTCCTTAAGACAGATAAGGTAGACATATCCAATGAAATTATACTTACAATAGAAAGATTAAAAGAATAAAAATCGAGCGAGAATCTTTTCGTAAAAACAGCGTTAGACTTTGGAATAAATGTTCGGACTCTCACTCGCTACTGTAAAAAAGTGACCTACGAGTAGCTTGATCCTGCGATTCAAGAATCGTCACCAAATTTTTATTTTAAAAATACACGCCAAATTAAATATATGAGTTTGTCTTAAATTATTAAGTATTTTTTATTTTAAACGCTGCCGAGGATAAAGTAAAAGCCCCAAATAAAAAAAAAAGATTAAAGAATTGAGGGGACAAAAGAAACTCATCACATTGATTTTGCAACGGACTCAAAATCAGTTTGATGCCACCGTATACAAAGAAAAGTCTCCTCTACGCAGGAATCCTGTCAAAAAATCTACACAAAGTGCCTGCTCTGACTCCAACGACTAGGCAGTTTTTTCAATATTACATATTAATAATAAATAATATTATAAATAAGTATAAAATTAATATAAATAATGTGTTTTTTATTATGTGGACAGATAGCCCCATGGAACTATAATACCGACATTTAAAAATACGCATAACTTTTTACTGGCTTTATTTAAAAATCCTCCTCCAAAGTTAAAGTATATGCGCTAATGCTTTCCATGCTGGTCGATTTTATGCCGAGATTTTATACCGAGAACAAAAATAATTTCAGATATGTAGATAATAAGACGTCAACTCGTGACAACTTTGCTTTATATAAAAATTCTATAATTTGTTGTTACAAAATGAGACCAGCGTGAAAGGTGCATTACGTCAAGAAATACCATACCATTCTCAGAATTAGGCTTAGACATCTAATAAAAAAGTTATGCGTAGAAAGTTTTATTATCGTGCAATGTAAGTACTAGGGTGATTCAAAAAATCTTTTTTTTTTTTTAATTTTTCGCGACGCATCCCAAAATATCAAAGCTTACCTAAAAAAAGAATTTTCCTCAAAATTGAGCAAAATCGAACAAGTTTTAGAGATCGCTACCAGCGATTTTCAATATTTTCGATTAAAAAATCGTTTTTCTTTTTCAAATGTTCAAAATTGCATAACTTTTCGAGTTTTAATGATAAAGGCGTGAAATTTTCAGGGAATCTTCGTCCATTCATGTAGTTTATGAATATTGAGTTAGAAAATTTATTTTCGGAACAATTTTTTTACGTTTCTTTTGTTTATAATAAAAAAATAATTGTCTATAACAAATAGGCGCCAGCGATCTGGGACATGGTTTTGACTTTAAATTACATCTAGGTAATCCAAAAATACATTTCAATAATCAAATGCTTGAACGTCGATGAATTTGTTGCTGAAAATTTGTTTAAACAACAAATTCAAAAAACCACGTTACCTGTAATAGTGGAGGGCAGGCAGGCAGGGTCGACACCCGGGTTGCCTCGAGTATCGCCCCCAACCCACCACGGTCCGAGGGAGCGCTTGTGACGGAAACCCCGTGGGGAATCCGTCCGAGCCCCCCCGGGCCGCGTCGCGGCATCGACTAGGTCGACCCGACGAGCCGTGCCCCGAGGCCGAACCCCCCAACCCCCGGCCATATGCGGGAGGACAGGGCTCAGGAGGGACAATAGCCCCTCCCACCATTCCCCTCCCGCAGGCCGAGGGGCCGGAGCATGCGAGGGCAGGCCCGGCGCACCCCGTTCCCTCCTCGGACTGTTCCGCACGAGTGGAGGGGGAGGAGGAACCACCGCCTTCGCAGTGGCCCTCGTCCCCCTCCACGCGCTTTAACCTTATATACTGACACTTCCTTAGGGAAGCCGGAAGGGCGCGGGGAATGACTCACTCGACGGTGTGAGCCATCCCCGCACCCATGTCGCCGTTGTCTGCACCCGCGCCTTCTGTGGCGCAAGGACGCCATCGTTCCAATAAGACCACCGGCTGCATATGTGACCCGATTGCCGGCCGCGGCGGTCCTGGCGCCCCACCTCCTTCTCCTTCTCCTTCCTCGTCGTCGGAAGAGGGAAGAACCTCTCCCCTTCTAATTATTTCACTCGCCTCCTTCGGTGACATGACAATGCCACAGAAGGAGACGAATGCCCTCCAACAATCTTCTCCTTCTCCCCGCCTGACCGCCGCCGCTACGACGGCCGGGAGGGAGAGATCCTCTCCTATTACTGCTCGGAGAACACGGCGCTGTTCCTCCCAAGCGGGGCAATGCTCAAGAGTATGTTGCGCCATGTCTACCTCCTCCGGGCAGTGATGGCAGCGGTGTGGTGCGCTCCTTACCGATCCAGTGCAGGTAATGACCAAAGCATCCATGCCCCGTCATCACCTGCAAGGCGTGGAAGGTAAGACCTCTCTTTTTCTTACCCTCCACCCACTCCTCGAGTACCGGCTGGACGGCCGTTCTTATTCTCTCCCCCGGGACTAGCCTGGGGTCTGCCAAGAACTCCCCCCATTTCCGGAGGAGGGTCTCCCTGATCTGGAGCTTCAGCCTTCTTAACGCTCTCGGTGGGACTTCCCCCAACCTGGCTCTGATCGTCTTTACTGAGTCGTACATGTTGGCGTACGCCTCGACGATCAGGTTTACCGGGGGAATCCCGACGAGGGTGGTCGCCCCCACGTGGAAGACGGTCCTGTAAGCTCTGGCGGCCCTGTTTACAATGATGCGCTGGGCCGCCGTCACTCGCCTACTAAGGCGGGCTGATTTGCCCAACTTTTCCCACCAAACCGGTGCTGCATAAAGCAATGGACCGTCGCCACGTAGAGGCGGCGCACGCCGCCGCTAGCCCCTCCAATATTTGGCAAGAGCCTCGCCAGATTGTTGGCGACCATCTCGGCTCTTGGGGCCACGCGCGCGACGTGCTCGCTGAAGGTCCTTTCGCCGTCCAGCCACATCCCCAGATACTTCTGGTGAGGAGTGATCGGTATTCTGACTCCTCCTATTCGAAGGCTGAGTCCCTTTAGAGGCGGCCCCGACGCTTTGCGATCGTAAAACGCAGTCACTTGCGTCTGCTGCGGGGCCACCTCCAGACCCAGCCTCTCGATGGAGCGCACCACACAGGCAGCTGCCACGTTGGCCAGCCTGGTAAGCTCCTGACAGCCCTCCCCGCTGACTCCCAGGTATACGTCATCTGCGTATCCCGAGAGCCAGCAATTGTCGGGGAGGGCAACCCTGAGGACCAGGTCATAGGCTACTATCCATAATAAGGGTCCCAATACTGATCCTTGTAGGACCCCGCAGCCCATGAGCCTGACCCTCAGGACCCCGTCCCGGTTCGTGTACGTAAGTCCTCGGCTAACGAAGTAGTCTCGGACGACCTCTATCAAGTAGGGAGGGACGTCCAAGTCTTGGAGCGCCCTCCTAATAACAGGCCAGGGGAGGGAGTTGAAGGCGTTTCTGACGTCAAATGAAACGGGAGAGGTTCATTGGCGCACAGTACAATTGCGCACGTTGCAATTGCACACAGTGCTATTGGACACATAACGTCGCGCACCGTTCGATTAGACACGTTTCAATTGCGCACAGTTCGTTTGGACACATTTCATTGGCGCACAGTTCAATTGGACACCGTTGCTTTTGGACACAACACATATTATTAACTTATTTAAATAAATAAACGTATGTTGCATTGAACACAGTTCTTTTGCGCCGTTCAATCGCACACCGTTCAATCGCGCACCGTTCAATCGCGCACCGTTCATCGCGCACCGTTCAATCGCGCACCGTTCAATCGCGCACAGTTTAATCGCGCACCGTTCTTTCGCGCACCGTTCAATCGCGCACCGTACAATCGCGCACCGTACATTCGCGCACCGTTCAATCGCGCACCGTTCAATCGCGCACAGTTAGATCAAGCGCATTCTCAATTTTTGGGACAGATATTTATGTAATAAAATTACTAGGTGCAAATTTAACAGTATTTATTAGAATATAGATCAAAAAAGCGAGGTTCACGTGCATGGGGGGGTGCAGGGAGGGCGAAGCCCCCCCGCTCACGCTTAAAGCGAAATACATTTCCTACCCGGGCACGCCAAAGGCGTATCCATGGGAGAGGTGCGGGGGGGGGGGGGCGAAGCCTCCTCCGCCCACCCATCAACCCAACCTACACCGCCCAGTGCACGGGGGGGGGGGGTGCGGAGGGGGGCGGAGCCCTTCCCGCCCACACTCCTAGGTTTACTCACACAATGGGCGAGTGCAGGGGGGGCAAGCCTCCATTGCCGTTTCTTAGATGTATCAACAGTCATAACGTATGAATATTTAAGATGCGCTTGATCTAACTGTGCGCGATTGAACGGTGCGCGATTGAATGGTGCGCGAAAGAACGGTGCGCGAAAGAACGGTGCGCGAAAGAACGGTGCGCAATTGAACGGTGCGCGATTGAACGGTGCGCGATTGAACTGTGCGCGATTGAACGGTGCGCGATTGAACTGTGCGCGATTGAACGGTGCGCGATTGAACTGTGTGCGATTGAACTGTGCGCGATTGAACTGTGCGCGATTGAACGGTGCGTGATTGAACTGAGCGCGATTGAACGGTGCGCGATTGAACGCTGCGCGATTGGACGATGCGCAAAAGAACTGTGTCCAATGCAACATACGTTTATTTATTTAAATAAGTTAATAATATGTGTTGTGTCCAAAAGCAACGATGTCCAATTGAACTGTGCACCAATGAAATGTGTCCAAACGAACTGTGCGCAATTGAAACGTGTCTAATCGAACGGTGCGCGACGTTATGTGTCCAGTAGCACTGTGTGCAATTGCAACGTGCGCAATTGTACTATGCGCCAGTGAACGCTTCTCAAATGAAACGCCCATCACTACCCTCCCCTCCTCAATGTCGGCCTCCGTGCGGGCTAGGACGCGCTTGATCGCGTCGATCGTCGACCGTCGCGTACGAAAGCCGAACTGGTCGTCCGAGAGACCACCCCCCTTCCTTCGTTCGAGGTGCTGGACGAGGCGTTCGCAATTATGCGTTCGAAAATATTGCCGGCCTTGTCCAGCAAGCACACGGGCCGATAACTGGACGGGGAATCCGCAGGCTTGCCCGGCTTGGGCAGGAGCACCAAGCTGGCCTCTTTCCACCTCTGGGGGAACCGACCGGTGCGCAGACACGCTGTGAATACTTTGCGCATTCTGCCGGCCAGCCCCCCCCCCCGCAGCCAAGGTCCAGACCTTTCCTGGGATGCCGTCAGGGCTAGGAGCCTTGTTGCTCCTGACCCTGCGGAGAGCCCTCGCGAGTTCCTTCTCTTTGACCCCCAGTTCGTCGTCCCATTCCCAGGGAAGCGTCTCCGGAAATGAGACTTCGCCTTGGTTGCCGATGGGGAACAAAGTGTCGACGACCCTTTCCACGAACCGAGGGTCTAATAATTCCGTTAAGTGGGGCGCCCATGGTCTCAACTTATCCTGGACTAATTTATAAGGGCGCCCCCACGGATCTTCCTCTACGCTCGCGAGGAGCTTTTGCCAGGATCTTTCCTTGGCCGCACGAATCGTGTGGGAAAGGTCCTGGCGGGCAGCACGCCAGGCCTCTCCCGTCTCCTCCACATCGAGAGTCCCGCGCCCTGCGCGGGCTCTCTGCCATCGTCTTCTTACGTGGACGGAGGAGCGCCGGAGACTGGCTATCTCCTCCGTCCACCAGTAGGCGGCGCGCCGGGAGGGAGACGGCGGAGTCGGGGCATGGCCACGTCACAAGCCTGTGACACGACTCCGACCAATTTCCCCGACTCCGCATCCACGTCCAGCTCTACTTCCCCATCTTCCTCGGCGTCGCCGCTATCTCCCCATGTCATTCCTAAGACTGCCGCCTTCAAATAATCCACCTCTATCTTTTTGAAGGCCCATCTCCGTCTTTTCCTCTCCGTTGCTTGGCGGCGGGCTAGCCATTCCGGAGGGGCGGCGCGGACCATCATCTCGATGTATACGTTATCAGATAAAGTCTCCTGGCCCGCGACCACCCCCTAATTGCTGATTTCGCGGGCGGCAGGAGAATTGGCCCAAGTCAGGTCAATTATAGACGTCCCCTGCCGCCGCACACATGTGCTAGCTCGGCCCGTATTGATAAGTTCCAAGCCGAAGCCCGCCGCCCATTCTTCTAGAGTACGGCCCCTCCGGTTGGTGCGCGGGAAATCCCACAGAGAGGACTTCGCATTGAAGTCCCCCGCCACCATGACTCGGCCGGGCAAGCATCTGCGGACACATGCTCCCAAATCATAGAGCATGCGCTCGAATTCGGCCAGGTCTCAGCTCGGAGGGCGTACACTCCTACGATGGAGATGAGCCCCCATTTTGCAGCCACAAACCCGTTCCCGGCCTCAAGCGGAGTGCACGGGGGGGGGAGTGTGCCAGCGCCCTCCATGTAAGAGCGGCGGAGCCTCTACGATCCACGGCCCAGCAGGGGTGATCTGCCGGGACTCGGTAGGGCTCCGCCACTATACCCAAACCACACCCGCGCTCGGCCAGGGTGTGAATGAATAACTCCTGTGCGGCGCGGGCGTGGTTCAGGTTCGCCTGGAGGATCTTTAAAGGCTCGGGGGCATTTCACGTTGCTCTTGCCGAGTCCTCCGTCCTCACCTTTCCTGATTCGACGGTCTCTTTTACCGCCGCCGTCTCTATCTCCATTGGCTCTGGAGCTTTAGCCGTGGGGGCCACCCCCCTCCCCGTGTTTTCCTCCACTCTGTCAACCTCCATGGCCTCAGGCGTCTTTTTCGAGGCCTTTAGATGTATAATCACGTTGCCGGTTTTCTTGAAACCGGCAACTTCCTTTGACTCCACTATTTTAGGCTTGGGCTTGGATTTGCCCGCTGTTGGTGGTCACGATTCTGTTGCCGTCATCGCTTTGCCTTCTTTAGGTACCTTGACGCCGGCCTTTGGTCCGTTCGGCATCTTGGTATTCCTCTTGTTTCCCTTCTAGGGAGCTGTCCCTCCTTTCCCCTTTTTTGTGCCAGCGCAAGGTTTACTGCCAATTCGGTGATCGCTTGGCAGCCCTTTGTCGGCGCAGAGGGGGCATTTAGTGGGGGCTCCGCACGCCTTTGCCGGATGGCCCACTTCGCCGCACCTGTAACAGGTGCCCGTTCGGTCCACTTTGCTCTTGCAAGTGAGCCTTGTGTGGCCGAACTCTAGGCACCTGAAACATTGTAACGGGCGCTTGTCGA